>JAQQSW010003495.1:0-14680 GCA_028646575.1 Pseudocheirus occidentalis | reverse complement strand
CTTGTCCTTCTGGTTTTGGGACTCAGTGTTCTGGTTTATGAATAAAGACCTTGGTTCTGTCTTCCATGTGGAGAGTTTGCTACATTTTGTGATCCAAAACTATACCAGCATATTCATAACCATCATGGGTGTTGTGAATATCCCATTATTGATACAGCATGTGAAGGATTGCTGTTTTCCCCAGCAAAATGGACAGATGAGAACAATTTGTTCCAATGGCCATGAAGGTGACTGAAGCAGGTGTTGTGGAGCACTTAGATCTTAGTCAGACATCAAAGACACCAAGGTCATCCACTGCATCCCAGGCCATCTTCGATTGTCCTGACTTTCACCCTGCCACTGGACTTTGATGACTTGGGAAGAGAGAGTGAAGCTGATGACTTAGTGGCACACTGCCTCACTTACATTCAGTTCTCATTGAGTCAAGACATTGCCCCATGATGTCATTGGTCCTCTTTGAAAATGAAACAGCTAGGCTTCCTGTCCACCAAAGATGATGTGTTTATTAATGACCTTTATGAAGAGGCAGCAGACTATTTCCAAACTCTTGAGAAACCCTGCCCTTGGGATTTGGAATTTTTCCTAAGTTTTGGTTGGTGACAAAATAAATACAGATATAATGAAGTCACTCTTCACAGTTGCATTTGCCCATATGGCAAAGGCATATTTCTGGACTTCGAGTTCAGTGGCAGTTTGTCAGTTCTGCCCTAAATCCCAGCAAACATTTTAATAAGGCACCAAATGAAGCTAATAAGTATGACAGCCTAGAGATTCATGCCCAGGTCTTTAGAGTCCCAATAGATTGTTATTTTCATTGCTATAAACACCAAGGATTTATAAATCCAAAAATGATAGCAGGGCAAGGCATTCACCCCCCTAGTATATGAACAGGTTCAAAGACACATCTGTCATCAACTTGTCATCTTCTCTTGTCTCTTCGATGAATGTCAATGGTCAGTAAACATTTATTAAATGCTTAATATGTGCTGGGCATTGTGCTAAGTACTGAGGATACAAATGCAAAAAAGATAGTTCCTGTCCACAAAAAATTACAATTAAATGGGGGAATACAATACCCCAAAGAAAGCTGAAAACTGGAGGGTAAAAGGGGAGGAAGGAAAAGGCATTATATCCACAAATAAAGGCTGAGGAGCTCATAGCTCCACCCTCAGAAGAGTAGCAAGGCTGATCAATTGGATCTTACAAGATGATGAGATTTGCCAGTCATGAGAAGGAAGAAGTCAAAGAAATCTAAAATGACTGTGGCTCTAGGAGCCAAAGCAACACAAATGAGGTCAACCGGATGGAAGTGAGGTGTTTGAATAAGAAGGACAGAATTGGAGTCATACCACTTGAGAACCAACAGAATCCCACCTTTCTGAGAAATGGGAACAGTTCAGTGAAAGAAACTAGTAAGTTAGCTTTGGAGTCAGAAGACAGACCTGAATTCAAATCCTGTCTTTGCTACTTACAAGTTGTGTGATCATGGACCAGTCACTGACTCAGTTTCCTCATCTGTAAAGTCAGAGCCATCATGAAAGGGCTTTTTATACAGTAAAAGTTGATATGTAACAAATATTTATCAAGTACCTGTTTGTGTGTTGAGCACTGTGCTAGGAACGGAGAGATACAAATTTTAGGTGATTCCCAACCTCTTAGAGTTTTAAACATAATTTATTGTTATTGTCATAGCTTCCCTGGTCCTTCCAGTGTCTGTTCATATTAACCTTCAGTAGTTCTTGCTGTCTTACCATTCACATTGGCACTGAACCATGTACTTCTTTGTCCTGTTTGTTAATTGCATCATATATCTTTACCTCATCTTTCCAGTTGGATGTCCAGCTTCTTAAGGGGAGAGACCATTTCTCCTACTTCTTTCCTATTCCTTGAATCACTTACTACATAATAATAATAATAATTCATATTTCTATAGCACCTTAAATTTAGAAAATGTTTTGTTTTTTGCTTTTTTTTGGAGGGGGGAAGGCTGGGCAATTGGGGTTAAGTGACTTGCCCAAGGTCACATGGCTCAAAGCATCAAGTGTCTGAAGTCAGGTCCTTCTAACTCCAGAGCCGGTGCTCTTTTCACTGCACCACCTAGCTGCCCTGAGAAAATGTTTTAAATGACAATTTTGCCTAAATTAATTTACGTATTCAGTGCCTTACCAATCAAACTACCAAAAATATTTTATAGAACTAAAAAAAAGTAACAAAATTTATCTAGAAGAATAGGTTAAGAATATAAAAAGAATTATAGAAAAAAATATGAAAGAAGGTGGCCTAGGTGTACCAGATCTCAAACTGTATCACAAAGCTGATGTTTGTCCTCTGTTCTCAAAGAGAACCATGACATCAGGGAGGTGATGCCATGATTTGCAAGTGAATTGGATATAAGTGAGAGAGGGCTGGGAAAAGTCATCAGCCTCATTTTGTCTTCTGGAGTAATCTGGGTTCAGTGGCAACATACAGATCAGGAGGATTAGAGATGGGTCCGTATTACAAAGCAGTAGTCATCAAAACAGCTTGGTACTGGCTAAAAAATAGAGTGGTGGGTGGATCAGTGGAATAGATTAGGTACATACTACACTGTAGTAAATGACCATAGTAATCTAACGTTGATAAACTCAAAGATCTAAGCTTTAGGGGCAAGAACTCACTAATTGACAAAAAATGGCTGGGAAAACTAGAGGGCAGTTTGGCAGAAACCAGGCATGGACCAACATCTCACACTATATACCAAGATAAAGTCAAAATAGGGACCAGATTTAGACATAAAGGGTGATATCACAAGCTAATTAGGTGATTATAGAATAGTTTTCCTGTTAGATCTATGGTTAAGGGAAGAATTTACAACCAAATAAGAGATAGAGAACATTATAGGATGTAAAATAGATAATTGGGATTACATTAAATTAAAAAGATTTTGCAGAAATAAAACCAATGCAGCCAAGGTTAGAAGGAAAGCAGAAAACTGGGAGGTCAATTTTTACTGCAAGTTTCTCTGATAAAGGCCTCATTTCTTAAATATATGACTGAGTCAAATTTATAAGAATATGAGTCTTTCCCCAATAGATAAATGGTCAAAGGACATGAACATGCAGTTTTCACATGTAGAAATTAAAACTATTTATACTCATATAAAAATTTAGAAAATTTTTTAAAATTTAAAATTAAGAAAATTTAGAAATCAGTATTGATTAGAGAAATGCAAATTAAAATAACCCTGAGGTACAGCCCCATGCCTATCAGACTGACTAATATGACAAAAAAGGAAAATGACAAATGTTGGAAGGGATGTGGGAAAACTGAGACACTAATGCATTGTTGATGGAGTTGTGAACTGATACAACCACTCTGGAGAATAATTTGGAACTATGCCCAAAGGGCTATAAAACTGTGCATACCTTTTGATTCAGCAATAACACTACTAGGTACGTATCCCAGAGAGATAAAAAAGAAAAAAGAAAAGAGCCTAACTATACAAAAAATACATATAGCAGTTCTTTTTGTGGTGGCAGAGAATTGTCAATTCAGGGACTATTCATCAATGAAGGAATGGCTGAACAAGCTGTGGTACATGATTGTGGTGGAATACTACTGTGCTATAAGAAATGACAAGCAGGATGCTTTCAGAAAAACCTGGAAAGGCTTATATGAACGAACAAAAAGCGAAGTGAGCAGAACCAGGAGAACATTGTACACAGTAAAGGCAATACTGTACAATGATCAACAGTGAATGACTTGGCTATTTTCAGCAAAATAATGATCTAAGTCAGTCCTGAAGAACACATGATAAAAAATGCTATACATTTCCAAAGAAAGAGTTGGTGGAGTCTGAATGCAGATTGAAACATACTTTAAAAAATCACTTTATTTTCCTTGTTTTCTTTTGGGGGACGGGGATCTGTCTTTTATTTTTACAGCATGACTAATATGGAAATGTTTTACATGACTGCACATGTTTAACCTGTGTAAAATTTCTTCTCAATGAAAGGGACAAGGGAGACAAGGAAAGAATTTGGAACTCAAAATTTTAAAAAGTGTCAAAAATTGGTTTTACATGCAATTGGAAAAAATAAATTTAAAAAATGTAATGCTCTATAAGAATTATTTTCAAGATATCACTTTCAAATATCACCTTCAAGAACCCTGTAAGACCCAGAGAGGTTAAGGCAGTGGTTCTCAACCTGTGGGTCACGATCCCTTTGGGGGTTGATTGACCCTTTCACAGGGGTCGTCTAAGACTATTGAAAAACACATATTTCTGATGGTCTTAGGAACCGAGACACTGCTCCTCTCTGTTTCCAGGCGGGTCCGCCCACATGCAGATTTGCCCACATACAAGTATTAAAGGGTCGGGGCATTAGGAAGGTTGAGAACCACTGGGTTAAGGAATTTGCCCAGATCTACATAACTAGAATGTGTACAAAGTCAGAAAAAGGGCTCAAGTCTTCCCAGCTCCACAATTAATAGAGTACATCTTATACCTCCTACTCAGTAAATGTTGCTCAATTATGAAACCCAATCTTTCCCATAGACGGGGAGCTTTTGAAGCCTTTGGCCCATGATTCAGCGTTAGTATGTCCAGATTTCACAGAATGGCTCGTGGGCAGTCTGGCCTCAGAAGACAAAGGGTCCAATAGGCTGGTTACAACAATGGAAGATAAGAACACAGTAGAATCCATCCCACCTTCCAAGTTCCAGATTATCTAATCCAAGGCCTCTCTGGACATACAGGTCAGATCATATGGGACTGCATCTTCAGATGGCGATTCCAAGCCAGTGTCATGGAGTATGGCTGGTTCAGCAATTCAAACTCAGGATTTGGATAAAATGAGATACTTGTAGACTGACCAACACTTTAAAAAAAAGCTGACTTAATGAGAGCATGGGAAGGATCTTTTTTAAGGACACAGACCTGAGTCAGGTTCACGTTACCATCACCATACAGAAACTTCGAATCAGCAGAAATGTGTTGGGTGGGATGGTTTGGCGGACATCCTCTAAGCCTAAAAGACACCAGCTTCTTCTGACCTACCTGACCAGGAAACTCAAGCCTTAGCTCTTTGAGCTAGTCAAGCCCTAGTACAGCTTCCCTGGCTTTTAGGAGGAAATAATCCAGCCTACACGGCTGGGGTACTGGTAGCTATTGCTCCTACCATGTGAAATATTCTAGAGCAGCAGTTTTCAACCTGTGGGTCGCGACCCCTTTAGGGGTTGCCTAAGACCCATCGGAAAACACATATTTCCGATAGTCTTAGGAACCGAGACACGGGTCCTCTTTCTGTCTCCAGGTGGGTCCGCCCACGTACAGATACACCCACATACAAGTATTAAAGGGTCAAGGCATTAGGAAGGTTGAGAACCACTGTTCTAGAGCCTGTTAAATAAACAAGCAACTCATTCTGAAAATTAAGAGCTTCAGGAAATCACTTCCTTTTTGGTTTCACAAATGGGCTTTTCCTGTCACTAAAGTATTATTCTTTGGTGGTAGGGGATCAGAACCATATTTTTATCATAGATAAAAAGAAAGTTAAGGAGAATACCACAAATGCCAATACAGATTATTTATAAAACTTTTATTCTATTGTTCAAAATTATTTATCAACTTGTTGCTTAGCCCAACAAATTGACACAATCATGGTGAAGATTGGGGTTGTAGATTACTATTTAGAAGCAATAAGAAAGTAGGTTAGTTTTTTTTTAACTGATTCAAGTCTAGCAGAAATTTTAAACAGAAACATCATAAAAGATCAGAAATACCAGTTGCATAGAAAAATATAATAAAAATCATGCTTTCATTATCCAAAAATGGAAGGCATCATACAGGCTCAGTGTTTGTATCACTTAGAATTCTGTTTCTTCCCCCAAACACATTATAATAGTTCATTCTTCTTCATCAGTTCATTTTGCAGGGGGGTAGCCTGGGGCATGTAAAGGTGGACATCTATGTATTTATTAAGAGTATGAATTCTTGGATAGAGTCACAGCATCCGCTATTTGTCTTTTTAGGATCTTCAAATTGGGATAAATAAAATAGGCAGGCATTCAGATTATCATTGTGAATGAGTCTGAAAAATAGAACCCCTTTGGGCAGCAGCTGCCATCATCCTACTTACTAAAACTGGTTTTATAGGTTCCCATTTGGATATAGTAGCGCGGTATAATGTGAATGTCTTCAAAAATATTACAGTATATTCACTTGGGCTTATTCAGCTTTTTCTTTTTACCTGATAGAGGGGGAAAGGAAATAAACTTTAAAAAATTCATCTGTCAAAGTATCAAGGATTCAAACCCAATCAAGTTTCAAGAATCACCTGAGAATATGCAGGTCTCTTTTAATTAACAGTTATTCAAGGCTACGCTCTGTATCTCAATAGTTAATGCCAGTAGTTTAAGATCTAGGGACAAGTCATGCTTATAAATGCAATATGTGCTCTCCCATAAGCACAGGACACACCAAGCTTTTGCTGAGTGTTGTGTAAGTAAAAGACGTATGGTTAGTACCAGCTCAGGCTACAGCAACATCTCTGTGACCAGCCTCACCCAAGACCTCTAAGGGTGGTCTCAAGAACTCAAAATAAACTCTCATCCATCATCACCACTTTCCTTAGGTGAGTGTACAACAAACCTCATAAATTTTGATTCTTAGTTGGAAAAACTTGAACATTTCCAGTTTAATGCTCCATCCCTGAATTCACAGTGAGTCAGTGACTGGGCAAGTTTTCTCCCAGGATTATAATATAAAAATGGGAGCTCAGTTTCTGTGGCAATATTCAAAGTAAACAGAAGTGGTTCAGTGGGTAGAGAGACCCACTGTTGGGTCAGGAAGATCTGACTTCAAATCCAACCTCCCTTATTACCTGTGTGACCCTGGGCAAGTCACTTAACTTCTCTTTGTGTTAACTCACCCGTAAAATGGAGATGATAGTAGCACCTACCTCCCAGGGTTGTTATGAGGGTCGATAATAATTATGAAGTACTCAGCACAGTGCCTGACACATGGTAGGTACCATATAAGCATTATTGGTGCTCAGTCATTTCAGTCCTGTCCAGCTCTCTGTGACCCTGTCTGGGGTTTCCTTAGCACAGATACTGGAGCAGTTTGCCATTTCCTTCTCCTGTTCATTTTACAGATGAGAAAACTGAGCCCAACAGGCTTAAGTGACTTGCTCATGGCTATTAGTATAGTTAAAAAATTTAAAGATGGTTTCAACCATCTTTAAACAATTCAAATTTGGGGGTCGATCAACCCCCAAACAATTGGTTCATGAATCCTGCTCTCAGGGAGCTTACACTCTAGTGGGGTAATAAGACTTTCCCAACTCATGTCAAGCAAGTGACGTAGGGTTCCTTTCCTTTGAAAAGGACATTTCAGGCAGTGAAAGAGTGGGCATTTCTCTCAGCAGTTTTCATTGTTAAATTAAATTTATTCCTGTACTTACATCTTTCTCCCTCAGTTTCTGATTTGAGTTGTGTATTTGTCTGGCTTTGCAGCGCTCATGACTGTTGTATAAATTGTAAAACTGAAAGAAAGAAGAGAGAAAGGATTGTTCATACCTATCACCATCCCTGATGAAGATAACAGTAAAGTAATCAGACAGCCATGCTCACATAAAGCTCTTCTGGCTGTGGGGCCAGACAGGGCATCTGTGACATGAGCACTTCAAATTCAGGACTCAAGTCCCTAATGACAGAGTTAACATTAAGCACACAGGACATCTCTCTGCACCCTCTATATATTCAATGATGCTGGAGCAGCTAACTAGTTGATTCCACCTTAGCCTTGTAGTTTCTAAGTTCCCAAAGGGCTCTAGGAAAGGAATAACCACTGGCCCTGGAGTCAGGAGGACCAGAGTTCAAATCTGTCCTCAAACCCTTAACACTTACTAGCTGTGTGACCGTGGGCAAGTCACTTAAGACCAATTGCCCTGCCTTCCCCCCTCCAAAAAAACCCAGAAACAATAAAAGAAAGTACAAAGGAAACAAACTCCTCCTTTCAAGAAGCGTAATACTATCAGGAGAGGCAAATAAACTTATGTTGGCATAAAAGGATGCAGATTGAAGCAAACTTCGTTGCACTTTATTTTTCATGGTTTGCTTTGGTTTTCATTTGTTTTCTTTCACAACATGTTTTCCATGATTGCACGTGAATAATCTATATCAAATTGCTTGCCTTCCCAATGAGCGGGAGAAGCTACAATTCAAAATATTTTAAAAATGAATGTTAAAAATCATTTTTACATGTAACTGAGAGGAAAATAAAATGTAAAAATCTTAATCAATGACATTGAAGACACTTACTTGTTCAGAACTGGAATTACTGACAAAACCTGCATTTAAAAATGGAAAAAATCCTATTATACAGAAATTCTTTGAAACAAAGCTGAAATACAAGGAGGACAGAAGGGGGCTAAGACATGACAGTAGTAATTGGATATAGAGGGTAGAGAGGATAATATTATTTTGCCTTTCAAAGAGGTCCAGAAATTATCAAAATATTACAGTCTCAAACTATTAAGCATAAAATAAAACTATTTCAGCTAGGTAATGTTCTAACACAAATAATTTCATCAGTCCCTGATAACCAAATATAATCTGCTACATTTGTTTTCAAATCATGTCATTCTGTGGCACTATTATATTATAGTAATAGATTTCTGAGTCGTTTGTACAAAAATTAAAAAAGTGAACAACCAACAACCTCAAGGTACCTTAAAAAGTGTATCAAAGTTGATATTTTCCTGTCCAGTTGAGTTAAGGGCCTTGATGGCATGTGTTCTGTGGGGGAAATCATTGAATGTTATCTGTCAATGACAAAATCCTCGAGATATGTTTGAGACACAACAAATCATCAAATTACAAAATTTATAGTGGAAAGGGATATAAATGAGAATCTAGTAACACCTGAAACAGGGTGCCCACCACAATCTACCCAAGAAGTGGCTAACCTAGGGATGACCCATTCACTATTGGTGGCCCATTCCAGATTTCATTGTTAAGAGATTTTCCTGACACCAAGTCCAAATTTGCTTCTCTGCAGCTTCCTGCCAGTGCTGCTGGTTTTGTCTTCTGGGTTAGGCAGGATGCACCTGACACCTCCTCCATATGTAAATTTGTTAAGCACATTAGAAGGTAGACACCTCGTTCTCTTCCCTGGGCTCTATCACTCATGCCTCCAAACATGGTGTGGGCATGGGGACCTTCACCATCCTGATTATTCTCCTCCTCAGTTTATGTGCTTCCTTCCTAAAATCAGGTACCTAGAGCACTGACCACAGTCTTTTAGAAATAGTCTGATTAGTCTCACACCCCCTTATTCCTGGCATTTATTCCTCTCTAAATGCCACCCAGATTTGCATGAATTTTTTTTGCCTGCTATAACCATGTCAACTAATACTGAGTATGCAGTCCACTAAAATTTCTTTTCCGAACAAGCTTATCTAACCATGCCTTCTCTGCCTTCTCCAACTGGGTTTTAATTAACATGAATCATGAATGTACGTATGAAACTGATTTTTAGACTCAAATATGTGGCTTTACATTGATCTCTATTCAATTCTATCTAATTAGAGTCAATTCAATTTTTTTAGTGTATCAAATTTTTTTTGGATGCTGACTCCAGGATCCTGACTTTGTCAGCAAGGACATCTGATAGGTGCCCAAATCTGTATCATCTACAAAGTTGCTAAGCATGCCTTCATTAAAATAATTAATGAAAATGTTAAACAATACAAGATCAAGCTCAGTTCCCTGGACCATCCCACTACTAACCAATCACAAAGCATTTACTGTAAAGCGCCTGCCCTACTCTGTGTTAAGCACCATATCTAGAACTGGGGACACTAAGGAAACAATAATAATCTCTGCTCTCACAGAAGACAGCATATGTATACAAGTATGTACTGAATAAACATATATTAAAAACTCTAAAATAAGTACAAGGTCCTTCTAGAGATAGAACAGGACAGGCCTCTTGTGTAGGAGGTGGCCCTTTGAGCTGTCCCTCAAAGAAAGACAGGAATACTATAAAATGGAAGTGAGGAGGAAAAGCATCCCAGGCAAAGAGGATGACTGTGCAGAGGCACAGAAACAGGAATGGAATGTTATGTATAAGAAACAGAGAGGAAATCAGTTTGACTAGACCACAGAGCGGCCATAGGTCTTTTGATCCATGGGATTCATGGATCAAGTTTGGTGATGGGGGAGAAGAGAAAAGGGGTCTGTAAACCTGGAACAGAAAAGAATGATATCTTTATTTCAATATAATTGGTATCTTTGCCATCCTATGTCTACTAATTTGTACATTTAACATTATTCTGAGGAGCCCATAGCTTCCTCAGATTGCCAATGGGGTCCATGATGCACACAAAAAGTCTGAGCCCTAGTCATGGAATGTGAAAAGGGGAATATTGGATAATGAGACTGGGAAAATAGGATGAAACCTGAGGGAATAGGGAACAAGTGGAGTTTATTAAGCAGTGGAATGTAACAGTTGGTTTTGCCATTAAGGAGAGTCCTTTCAGCAGCTGTGTGGCGGGAAGAGCCTTGAAGCTGGGAGATCTATTCTGAGGTCTCACAATAATCAAGGAAGAGATAGGGAGGGCCTGAACTAAGGTGGCAGCCACAAGAGACATTGTACAGGTAGAATGGTAAGGGTTGGCAACAGATTGGCTTTGGGAGGTAAGGGAGACAGAGAAATGGGATATAATGCCAAGGTGATGAACCTGGGAGGCTGGAAGGATGGTGATCCTTTGACAGAAACAGGGAAAGTCAACAGAAAAGAGGATTTGGGGGGAAAGCTAATGAGACCTATAGACTTCATTTCCAAATCGATAGAAATAATTGGTCTTACCCGCTTTCTGAGTAGTTCTTCCACCAATTAATCTCTCTATTGCTTTTCTCAGCAAAACCAGGTGGCTAGACATGCTAAACGGTCAGTCCTGAAGCTACCGAAGACACTTTTCTATATCATTGTTTAAATAGTCATAGCACCACCAAAAAAAAAAAAGTCAAATATTGCTAGGAAGAAATGCTTCTCTACTTCTGTGGTTTTCCAGCTGCTGTGTGAGAAGGTCATTCTTTTCAGTAAAGAAAAAGTACCTCAGTCCCCAAACCCCTGCAGAAACGTACCTTCGATCATCCCATATGGGAGCAGGTTTCCAGTGATCATAATTTGTCTCAACTCGGAACCACCTATGAAACAATATGTTAAAAAAAATAATCTGAGAAAGTGGCCCTAGGCATGCCTTGTAGAAACATACAATTCTGACTATATAATTCAGAAGCCACCAAAATTCGATACAAATGTTAAATAAAATATTTAATATTAAAATAGAAAATAGTAAAAAAAAAATCTTTGATCATCAGAATTCTATATGGATCTGATTGATTCACAGGTGTCAGGTGTCAGCCGGTGGAGGAAGCTCCCATTTCCACTTACTCTCCATTTGTGGGATCAAGAGGCCAGATGTCTGCAGGACCATCTCTATTTCTTGTGATGACCACCCCTTCCTTGGGGGACACGCCTCCAACAATATAGTAAACATTTGCAACAATGGGTGTTTTGGACAGTTGAATCACAGCAGCTTCAAAGTTCTCAGCTTTTTCTAGGGTCTACCCAAAAAAGACAAAAGAAAACCATCAATCCTGCACATGCTGGGCTCTTGTACAAATGGGGGGCAGAAATGCCTGCAAAGTAGAGCAGTACTTGGTTTATTTATTACAAACTTAATTATAAGAGAATTGGTCTTGCCAGACCTAATCACAGAAAAGGGGTCAAATGACAAGGTCTTATATTGTAAACATGAAAATACGTGAAGTTATCCTTTACGAGGCACAAGTAAATTTCATGAAAGACTGATAGGAGGCAATGAGCCATAGGATAAAAGATGCCAGGTCAAGTCTCCTAGTGACCTTTAGAAATTGGTTCAGTGCGTCCAGAAGAGAGATTTCAAGAGGAAATCAGCTCTTGATGATAAGAATAAAAGACATGTTGTTCATACTTTGTTCTTGAAGAGGACCAATGACCTCAGGAGGGTGATGTCTTGACTTGTAAGTGGATTTGAGTGAGGCAGAGCTGTGCAAAGACATCAGAGTCACTGGGGGCCTGGTGGTAAGACGTTGGTCAATATGACTGGTGATAACTCTTGGTCTTTTTAAACTAAGGTCTTTCCCAGGTCTCAGTATGTTTGAGGCAACTCCCATTCAATAGTTAAAGACTAGGTAAGTGCTATCGCTCTTTTCCATGTTTGGTTTTGTTTCCTTTTTCCCATTGTTCACTCCCTTAGTTACAACCATTCTATACAACCAGACTAATGTCTGGTGTGAAAGTATTTGCAGATCTTATACTTGACTGCAAGCCGCCATGGGGAAGGAGGGGGAAGAGAAAGGGGAGAAAACTCGAAACTCAAGGGACTCTGGAACTGAATCTTGTAAACTAAAAATAAATAAACAAATCAATTTAAATAAAAAAAAAGACTAGGTAAGAATTGAGACAATCGGTCTGAGAGGGAAAACCCCTCAGAGTTTTTGGTCAGAACAGAAACAGTTGATATTTACACTCACTCCTAGCCATCAAAATTTAAACAACCGAAAAGTTCTGTAATACTTTGTTAGTGGTCACCTACCTACTGTAATCAGGGTCTTGCTGAAAACACCAACCCCAAAGTTTTCAAGGACTTTGCAAATACCAAAGTAAGTACTTGGGTGCTTGTATAATGTAGGTTCCTTATCTTAGAAACGTAGATATGAAGTATGGTGCATCAGAATCCGAATCATAGTACAGAAAACAAAGTTAACACGGACAGGCTCAACAGAAAACAGACTTACATTCCTTACAAGCCAGCTCACAGGACAATTTTTTCTGAGAAGAGCCGCCACTGCATTCTCCCACCAAAAACCTTTATCTACAAAATTGGGGGGAAAATATTAGGGCAGGCACAAAGTCTATCGATCTCTATGTAACAAAATTGATAAAAATAAGGAATTGACAATTCCACATATGCTGCTCCAAATCTACTTAGTTTCCATTTTATTTCTTGAATATGCAGCCTGAAGACTTGGCAGGAGGAGTGTGGTTAGAAAAAGAAGTATTCCCAGTAGACCAAATATTGAGTAACATTCGGTTGCTGGGAGCTAATTAGGTCTGTGTTTTCAGTAACCAGAGTACAACAAGTTTTTTACATACACGAATCTACTATACAAGTATAACTGACTTCTTCATAAGCACACCCCACCCCAAATTGCAGTAGTTCATGCAAGTTTTACACCAGACTCCTTGCTTACCAGAGTTGTTGTTTTTTGTAGGAAGGAAGGGGGTCGATATTGAACCTGTAATTTCATATTCGAAGGGAATTCCATTGATGAAACTTCTACCAATAGGAAAGCGTCTGCTCTGCAGCTTCAAGAGCTCCTTAGGATGCATCAGAGATTAAGTGACTTATCCTGGGTCACCTAGCCAATTTATGTCAGAGGCAGTACTTGGACTCAAGTTTTCCTGACTCTGAGGGCAGTTTTGTTTTTGGTTTTATCTACCATACCTTATTAACTTCCCTGGACAAAAAGGTAGGGTGTTATTTTGAAGAATGAATATAAGGATAACCACAGAGAAAATCTGAAATCAGAGGACCTGGGTTCAAACTCCAGCCCTGCTACTTACTACCTGTGTGAACCTGAGAAAAATCATCTTATCTATCTGGGCCTCAGTTTACTCATAAGATAAGGGAGTTTGAGTAAATAGCTTCAGAGGTCCCTTCTGGCTATAAATCTGTGACCCCATGAAAAATGTTTAAAAACTGCTTGGACTAAAGAACAGAACTTAGTTTATGAGTTCTAAACAAAAAGAAGTTATTGATTTAAAAAAAACATGAATGTTAAGAATTTGGGGAGATACCACATCATCTTAGGGCTCATGGCAGATAAGGAGACGAATACTGGGCATAGTCTGACATGCAGGTGCATCCCAGCTCAGAAAGGATTCAGTTTTGAACAGTTGAGAAAAGAAGTACATGTGACCGATCCCATGGCCTGAGACTTCAGAAGCATGAGAGGTTCTCACACTTACCAACCTACCAACAGTCGCCATTAATTCCAATGTGGGAAAAAAAAAGCAAAGCTGTCTTAAAGAACTAGCTGTCCTGTGTGGGGAGCCCATTGGAGAAAGAAGAATGGAAAAAGATACATATAAGAGATGGAAAAGGAACAGAAAGGAGGGAAAGAGAAAAGGTAGGGAAGGTAAGTCTAAGGAAGGCTAGTGCCTTTTGTGAGTAGATAACGCTAACGCCCAAAGAGAGGGCTTTGTCTTCAAAGTTATGCGGTGGGCAGAATGAGGGCATAACTGTATGGAGAAATGAGAGCAGACGACCCAGGAAGAGTGGAACCACTGAACTACTCTGCTGCTGTTTCCTCTCAAGGAGAATGATTTTCAGACTAGGACAAGAAGCATTAAGAGGGAACTGAAACCCAAAATAAGTAAGTAGAAGTTCTGAGAGGATACAACTTCCCTGAATAAGCTGAGTCACCCAGCCTGGACAAACTATATCCTAGGGCATGTCTGGCAAAGGGCACATGGCAGTGTTCATGTAATGGATTGCCAATGCTAACAAGAGAGAAGCAGACTAAGACCTCCTCCCCTCTCAGGGAAAGTCTGAGGGCAAGCTCAGGGAGTCTACATGTGCTC
>JAQQSW010003494.1:0-14680 GCA_028646575.1 Pseudocheirus occidentalis | reverse complement strand
ATCAAGATACTATTAAACAGATCCAAATAAATGAAAAAAAAATAGAAGGCAATGTGAAATATCTCATTGGAAAAACCACTGACATAGAAAATAGATCCAGGAGAGATAATTTAAGTATTATTGCACTGCCTGAAAGCCATGATCAAAAAAAGAACCTAGAAATCATCCTTCAAGAAATTTTCAAGGAAAATTTCCCTGGTATTTTTGTCCATGGCAAAATAGAAAGTGAAAGAATTCACAAATCACCTCTTGAAAAAGATCCCCCCCCAAAAAAAATTCCTAGGAATATTATAGCTAGGTTCTGGTGTTTCGAGATCAAGGAGAAAATATTACAAGCAACCACGAAGAAACAATTCAAATATTGTGGAAGCACAATCAGGATAACACAGGATCTAGCAGCTTGTACATTAAGGGATCAAAGGGTGTGGAATATGATATTCTAGAGATCAAATCAGCTAAGATTAACACCAAGAACCACCTACCCAGTAAAACTTAGTATAATATTTCAGGAGGAAATTTGGTCATTCAATGAAATAGAGAATTTTCAAGAATTCTTGATGAAAAAACCAGAGCTGAACAGATAATTTGACTTTCAAATACAAGAAGCAAGAAAAGCATGAGAAGGTAAACAAGAAAAAGAAATCATAAGGTACTTATTAAAGTTGAACTATTTACATTCCTATATGGAAAAATGATCATTGTAACTCATGAAACTTTTCTCTGTATGAGGATAGTTGAGGGTATATATACTTATATAAATGTGTGTATGTATACATACATTTATGTGTTTATATAGGAGCGTGTATGTGTGCATAAATACATATGTATGTATATGTGTGTACATGTATACACAGAGGGCACAGAATTAGTTGAATAGGAAGAGATGATATCTAAAAAATAAAATTATGAGGTGAGAGAAGAATATAATGAGAGGGAGAATATAATAAGATAGGGAGAGATAGAATAGGGTAAATTATCTTGTATTAAAGAGGCAAGAGAAAACTATTACAATGGAGGGGAAGAACAGGAAGGCAAAAGGGAATGGGTCAACCTTACTCTCATTAAATTTGGCTTAAGGAGGGAATAACATACACACTCAATTGAGTATCTTACCCTACAGAAAATGAGGGGGAAGGAGATAAGAGTGGGAATGATAGAAGGGAGGGCTGAATGGGGGGAGGGTAGTTAGAAGCACACATTTTTGAAAAAGGATAGGGTCAAAGGAGAAAGCAGAATGTACAGAGGCGGCATAGGATGGAAGGAAATATAGTTAGTCTTTCACAATATACCTACTATGGAAACGTTTTGCATAACTACACGTGTACAACCTATATTGAATAACTTATCTTCCCAGTAGGGGTAGGTGATGAGGGAAGAAGGGAAAGAATTGGAAATCAAAGTTTTAAAAACAAACATTTTTTAAAATATTGTTTGTTTTTTTGCATGCAACTGGGAAATAAGATATACAGGCACTGGGTATATAATCCTTCTTGCACCACTAGAAAGTCAGAGTGGAGGAGGAGGATGTAAAAGCAATCAGATTGGGGAAGGGGTATTGAGTAGGATGGCTGTTTTAGGGTGGGGTAGGGGAAATACAGGGAGAAAATTTGTAACTCAAAATCTTGTGGAAATGAATGTTGAAAACTAAAAATAAAGAATTTTTAAAAATCAGATTAAAGATACTAACAAACTCAGCGATGTTTATATAGCATTTTCCTCTGTCCCCATCATTGTAGAAGAAAAAAGAGACCACACTAGCCATTTCTCAAGCTTTTCTTTCTTTTATAGATTGCCATGGGCAAAAACAACTTGGTATTAGGTGCCTGGTCTATTTGTAATGTGCTTCTTTATATTTAGCTGCATAGTCTGGTCCTTGGAATGCTGCTCATAGCAGAAGTGAAGTTTTCCCAATATGTTAGAACTTTTCAGAGCTTCTGATTTTCTAGCATAGTTTTTGAGCATAACCTCTGCATCATGACGAGATAAGAGTAGATTTTCATGGAAGGGGAAAAAAAAGACCAAAAAAGATTAAAATTTTCCTGGTTTATTACATTCACTTAGATGGGCAGCTCATTGAGTCATTCTACAAGCATATTCATCTTGGAGATGCTCTTCATATGGACAGTGAGCTGGACCTAGAATTGAATAGGAGGAGAAAATCAAGCTGGATGACATTTGGAATTCTACAGCACAGTAAATGAACGTCAACATTCTTTTCCTCAAAATTCCATCTTTTTAATAGCAATGTTCCTTCTTTCTCTAAGTGATTCTGCACAGATGAAAATTGTTGAATGTCATAACATGAGAACAAGGACAAAATTACAGAAGACACAAGGCAATAGCTAAATCATAATATAGACGATCATGGGTCCAAAGAGTTGTGTAAAAGTATCAGTATCATCAATGACATCTAAGACAAGAAAAGGAAGTTGGTCAATTACATATGCAGAGTAGAATGAAAATAGATATTTCAAATGTTAAAACCCCTCTTGAAATATCCAAAGAATCCTCTACCAGGTTTCTAGAATGTCAGTTGTGCCCATGATGGAGAATTTATTGAAAGATAATCATAGTAAAGATAATTATACCTATCATTTATATAGCACATTTAGGTTTGCATATATATGTATGCATATATACATATATACATGCAAACATACATATATGTATTTCATTTGATTCTTATAACAACCCTCTTAGGTAGATGCTGGTTTTATCTCTTTAAATATGAGGAACTGAGGGGTTAAGTGACTTGCTGGGACCACATAACTAGTAAGTACCTGAGGCTGGATTTGAACTCAGGTTTTCCGGACTCCACATAGAGTCCAGTGTTCTCTTCTGTACACATAACTTTTTTTTTTCACTATGAATCTTCTTGTTTTTATTGCTAGGATCCAGGTTACTTGAGAGGGATGAAACGAGGGGAGTGGGTAGCTCTGATACCCGGCAGGCCATGTTTTACAGGCTTGTAGGTGATAGAGAATTTGCCCAGGTAGTGTCCAATCATCTCGGGTTTAATTTCTACCTGATTGAAGGTCTTGCCGTTATAGACACCCACCATACTTCCCACCATCTCAGGTAGGGTAATCATGTCTCGAAGGTGTGTCTTCACTACCTCAGCCTTTTCCATATTGTTTGTTTTTTTGCATGCAACTGGGAAATAAGATATACAGGCACTGGGTATATAATCCTTCTTGCACCACTAGAAAGTCAGAGTGGGGGAGGAGGATGTAAAAGCAATCAGATTGGGGGAAGGGGTATTGAGTAGGATGGCTGTTTTAGGGCGGCCTTCCTTCTTGGCCTTCCTCAGGCGCTTCAGGAGGGAGTGCTGTTTGCGCCTCACACCCCTGTTGAGTCGCCCGTCGCTGTCAGGCGCTGTACAACTGCATGAGCTGTTCATAGGACATGTCCAGCAGCTGATCCAGGTCCACGCTGTGGTAGGTGAACTTCTAGAAAGTTTGCTTCTTCTTCTGCTCCACTTCTGCCATCTTGTCTGCTTGCAGGAAAAAAAGGCCACATAACTTTCTACAAAAGATGTGAAGATAAGAATTACATCAGGCAACAAAGTAACAGGTTATGGGGAGGGAAAAAAAGGAGGAGGAGGAAAAGGAAGAACAAGAAAAAGAATGATGAGAAGAAGGAAATAAAGAAAAGAAGGAAGAAAAAAGAGAGAAGGAAAGGGTTTTTTTTGTTTTTTTAAGTGTCAGTGAAACATTGAAGAAATACAAAGATGACAGCAAAAGAAGCTCAGAAGGGGATACAGACAAACAGACTAATGTTGGAGCTGCCATGTTAAATTCATTACATACTTTATAACCCCAAGTTGTATGTAATAGAGATTTCTGGTGCCTGTATAATTCTTTTTCTTTTCTTCTTTGTATAAAAAAGTATTCATGTTTCCTGATGTTTGTCAAGTAAATACTAATAAAAAAGAAAACTGAATAATAATGGTAAAGATATGTTATTATTCAATGTCATAGAAATGGGTTTTTACAAGTCAATAAAACTGGTGAAAGTTCACATGGTTTGATGGATGGGCCACTGCCATTAAAGTTCACATTATTGAAGATTCACTGCAGAGAAAAACATGCATTTTAAGGATTCATGGAATTGAAAGATTAACCCTAAAATAATGGATGCATAATTAGGTCAGTTATGGAGAAAGCTCACAAATACTTCCTGACAACTTAACTTTTTTATTTTTTGCAATTCCCTTAAACCCCCTTCCTAGTTTTCTTTTTCTCCAATTCTTTAGTTAAGCCCAGAATTCTCCAAATACCTTTTATAAATACACTTACCACTTTGTTGAGCTATAGAAATTAAATGCAGCCTCAATGTTCCTGTCTATCCAGTTACTGTCCAAGCAACATGGCCCCTGCCAGTGAGCTTTCTGCCCTGAAGATGTCCCATAGGTGGATGGGGAAAGAATTTCTACTTTTTTTTATTACATCAATGCTCCAAAAAATTGTAATTTTGTTTGTGAGAACAAAAAAGCAACTCTTCAGTGGTCCAGATCACTGACTCTCTGGTCCTTACAAGATAGTCTTCATATGATAATGGGGTCCCCCTTTCCTCCAATAATACCATCCTATAGCAGTGAGCTATCTGGTGAGGAGCCTTTCCAAATGTAGCATGGGTGATCTTCAAGCAATAGGCTCACAGTCTATGGATGGATTTGTGTTCAAAGCATTGCCAGTTTGGAACAACTTGTCAGCCTCCATTGCTCCAGCACAATCTTTGAGAACCTAAGGCTACTGTCACGTTATTAAGTGGTATCCAAACAAGGTTTTAGTAGAAGAGTTTGCTACTTCCTTCTCTGTTTTCTCCACTTTTTTGTCTCTACTACTCTTTGCTCTTCCCCTTCTTTTTCTTCCTCTTTTTTCATCTCTTCTACCCCTTTGTCTTATACTTTTCCCTTTTCTCTCTTCTCTACTTTTTCTTCTTTACTTCCTCCTTTGTCTCTCTTTCCTTTTCCTACTCATTCATCTTTTCCTCCTCTCCTTCATTTCTTCCTCCTTTGTCTCCTCTTCCTTCTTCTCATTCTTTTTGTCCTCTCCTTTTCTTTCATCTCATATCTTGTCTTTTCCTCCTGCTTATCATCCCTTATTTCTTTCTCTTTTCTCATTTTACTTTTCCTCCTTTTCTCCTCTTTCATTACTTTTGACTCTTCCTTGGCCTTCTTTTTCTTTTTTCCTCCTCTTCCATTCCATTCTATGTCTCTCTCCTTCTTCATCTCATTTTCCTGTTCCTTCTTTCTCTAATGGTCCCACCTCCTCCTTCTTTTTCTTCTACTTCTTCTCTTGTTTCTTCTTCTACTCCCCCTCTTCCCCTTCACTTTCTCTTCCTTCTTGTTTATCCTCTGTATCTTCTTGACATCATAGTAACAAATTTTAAAAGAAATAGTTCAAATATCTTCTTATGTATATGAGGAAAATTAGACATGTATAAAAAGGAGATGAGCATTCTCCACTTATTTCAAGATTCTCCCCTTTGTTAAGACTTGTGTCCAGGTACTGGGGGTGTACTCAGGTTGTTCTGACTATGTCTCAGCTCCAGATATTTACACTGGCCCCCAAGCATGGAATGCCCTACTTCCTTATCTCTGCCTCCTGACTCATCTGATGGCATTCAAGTCCCAGCTTGAATATCACCTTCTACAGGAAGCCTTTCCTAATCCCTCTTAATTCCAGTGTTTTCCTTCTGTTGATTACTTTTTTTAGCTATTCCAGATATTTCAACAAGAGTTTTCTGCAAGACATTTAAAACACCAATCTGTGAAAATAGACTTCATTGGTGAGAGAGACTGCAGAACTCAGGTAGCTGTGGAGCTGAGGAATTTTCTTAATTTGGGGCAGGATCTGAGAGTCTGCTGTTTTCTGATCAGCCTTGGCTGCTCTGTAATCTCATATTTCTCTTTTTCTGTGTCAAAATTCTCTCTTTCTTGGTGTCTAGGTTTATAGAGCCTCTTCTTCTTGAAGTAAGCATCAGTAAGATGGGAATTTTTACACCTGGAAGGTTAACCCTGATAGAGGTGGCAATGACAAATTTCTGATGGGTCCTACTGAAAGGATCACAGTTGATGGTCAGAGGTGCAGTCACCAGTAGCAAGCCACTAGCCAGCTGCTTCAGGAAAACCACTCCCTTGCCCCTGTGGTGGCTAGTGAGCATGAACAAACAGTACCTGGAATGTTGCTAGCTCAAAGTCTCCTCACATGCCTGCTGAAAGGCTTTTTGTCATGCCTTATTGTAGGCACTTCCTCAGTAGGGTAATCCTAGGCATTTTGCAAATCTTTTCCACACAGGTTCCTCCATTCTTATCCCCACAACTGGCTTTGAGATAGTAGCAGACACCTTCTCTTTCTTTTTCCTTTCAATTCGGGTTTTTGGTGCAATGTATTTCCACTTGTACGTGGCTCCCTGAGCATACACTGCAGACCTGGGGGCAGGACTGGGTTCTGAATGCAATACTTTGCAGGCTTTTTCACCACCTTTTCAGCCACACCTTCCTTTTTGTTCTTTCTCCCCCCTCCCCCCCCTTCCTGCCCTTCTTTTCTTTTAGTTCCTTAGGGGGCTTTTTGGCCACCATCTAGAAAGAGGAGAAAGAGGTAACTGCTTCCTTTTATCCTTTGAATACCTTATTTGTACCTATTCATTTGCATATTGTCTCTTCCTTTAGATTGTGGGCTTTGAGGGCAGGAACTATCTTTTTCTTTGTATCCCCAGCACATAATAAATCATTTACTGTTTGCTCTTAGCTGCCTCCCTATACTTTGCAGGAAGAGAAGGGGAAGCATGACCAGGGAGTGTATAAATATAAGAGCTCTCTCAAATCTCATTGCCCCAATCAACCATAACCCCACTTGTTCCTTAGAAACTGTAAAATCCAAATAGTCACCATTTATACAGTTCACATGCAGAGTCTCTCTGCCCAAGCTCAGGAGGATGGGAAAGAGTCCTCATCAGGCCATGACAGATATATCACTTTTCTATATGAATACTAATTTCTCTGAGCTTCTTCACTACCCTTCCCGAGGTAGGGAACTGAGATGAATCAAGTTGAAAATTCGTTTGCCATTTTTTAATCATCAGAAAGATTTCTGTGTTTGTGTGGAACTTCACTGTTAGTTTGGTTGGAGAGTTCTGATAATGTAAATCATACTATGTCCTCTGCTTTCTTTTTTCTTTTGTTTGAATTTTTCTTTCAGGAATTGGTTGATTTTCTTGGGCTACCATATGAGATAATTTCAGAAATATTGAAAGACCAAAGAATTGCAATAAGCTTTACTGACCCCATATCTTTTTGGGAATGGGATTTTCAAGACTATGGCTACAATAGCACCAAAAATATCACTTATGACCAAATGGAGTCACTTGAAGAGATTTCTATGCCTTTAAAATCAAAGTCAATATTTTTTCATATAGTGTTTTTTAAGATGATTATTTATATGATCTTCTTACAAGCTAGTAAATTAAAATCTAAATGTAATTTAGCTATCTAGAAGATGATATTTATTTTTATTTTTTTCCAGCAGTGAGTGAGAGCTTGCACCTGAAATGAACCATTTCATATTCATTTAAACAAATGGATCAATGATCTCATTTTATGAACATTCCCTTAAATGAGGTATGCCAAAACCTATTCATGTCTTTCTACTTGTGCAACCCTTGTCTGCATCTTCCCATAAACTATCCACAGAAGCTCCACTCCCTATTATGGGGCCTAATCTTGATTTCTCCTGACATCATTAGGATACCATTGTAATCCATGGGTTATTCATTTGCTAGCCTTCACTCTTGCTACCTGCTGTCCCTGTATTTTTCCATCCTATGTTCTTTCAATGACCTCCTTTCCTTTGTAGTTCTTTATTGGTAAGTACTGTGCTGTTCACATCCACCATACATCTCTTTCTTACTCTCTGGGTGATAAGAGTAGTCATTCTATTCCATCCATCACATCAAATCTTCCACAAACAGATTTTCTATTCTGTTTTGATCCTTCTCTTTCCCCCAAAATAGGTCAAAGCAAACAAACAAATTGTCCAACCTTTTTTGTGGTCTTACTTCTTCTTGTCAAATTCAGCTCATTGTGGACTTCAGCATCCTGGACACATGAATACATGCTATGTATTCATCACCTTGCCTATTTCTAGCTAACTTCATCTATCTTTTTTAAAACTAAGTCAAGTTGTTGGTGAGTTTCCTATGCTGAGTCTTTTCAAACAACTCTGCTGTTTTTGTTTATTCTGTGATTTTGTTTCCTTTCTCATTGAGATTATTTCCCTTCAGGGAAAAAAAAATGAGCCCATGGAAAGGATGATAAGAAATGCAGCTAAGACATTTTTAAAAAGATGCTTCTAGAGGAAGAGGAGGGGAAAGAACTGAAATATCCAGCCCATTATACACATTGTCAGCACTCAGTTCCAAAGGATGGAACCTAGGAAGGGGTGTGAGCCCTGGAGCCACATGGAGAACATTCTAATGGGGTGCTAAAGTACAAGCTTTAAGAGATAATGACAAAAAAAAGCTGCCAAAGGGAAAAACTGCACCATGGGCTAGAGGGTTTAGTATTGGAGTGAATCTAGGGAGAGGTGCCTAATCATAGACAGACCAGACATTCTACTAAATGCTTTGCCGAAATTAGATGCTTTTCCCATAGGAATTGTCCCCGGAAGAGTAAGCTGCTTTTAATTGTACCCTCACTGGTTTAATTCCTGTCAATGTATTCTAAAGGTGGGATTCTAAGTGTGGATTATAACAGTATTATTTATTGTATGCCTTACAATAACTATTGTGGCACTTTGGACATGGTGTTCCATATGTCTACTGGGTCAATGACCATACTAATAATTAATTTAGGGCTAAGAGATCATCTAGCCTGAGCTCCTCATTCATTTCACAGGTGAGGAAACCGGAGGGCCACAGAAATTAATTAGTAAAAAAAAATCAAGGTAGTAAATTATGGAATTTCGATTGGAATCCAAGCCTATGCCTCCAAATCAAGTTTTCTTTCCACCGTACTAAGTTGCTTCACATGTGATTTATGTTGTTCCAATTCCTTTGTTAATTCCAGAATAGTGAAACAATACAGATATCAGGATATGGCCCCCACCACCAGCCTTTGCTTCCAAGACAGCTAAAGGCTTGGGGGGGCATCTCCCTTTGGCTGTCTCTGCTCATTTCTATGCTAATTCCAATGGAAAGCCAAAGCTCTAATGGCTATTTCTGAAGATGTGCTCCTATTACCTTTTTAACACATAATTTAATATTGTAATTTGGGGGCAGGCAGTCAAAGTTGGTACCTTCTGTTGTTTTGCAAATCTGTTGATTATTTCCTTAAGGACACCAGTGTCAGCCATTTGTGCCTCAGATGAAAGGACAGATAGCAAGATCTTCAAATCTGGTCTGCCTCATTTTTCTTCCTCCACATGCTGTAAAAGGTTGTTGTTGCTGGGATTTATTATGGTTTTTGTCATTGCTGTTCAGTCATTTTTTCAATCTTGTCTCATTCTTCCTGGTCCCATTAGGGGTTGTCATGGTAGAGATACTGGAATGACTTGCCATTTCCTTCTCCAACTCATTGTACAGATGAGGAAACTGAGGCAAATAGTTAAATGACATCTAGGATCACACAGCTACTAAGTGTCTAAGACCAGATTTGAGATCAGGAAGATGAGTCTTCCTGACTCCAGGTCTGGCACTTTCCCCACTGAGCCACCTAGCTGCAAAAGTTAAAGGATATGAAATGACAAGACTAAGACGAATGCCTGAATGATGCTCTTTTCCTGTCCCTCTTCTCCTCATCCAAGAAGATTTTACTTCTTCGTCACAGAAGGTGTGGTCTATGAGAAAAACTGGGGAAGGAGGAGCTGTATTAATGCTTCCTGCAGCCTGTAGCCTGTACAACAATCACTAATATCTATACAGGTCTTTAAGGTACATAAAGCATTTTACTTTTATTGCTTCTCACAATAATCTTGAGGAGATGGATATTTTGATGACCGCTATTTTATAGAAGAGAAAACAAAGAATTTCCTATAGGAATGTGTGAGTGGGATGGGTAGGAAATTCAGACACAGATTTATTAAGTCCTACTCCAGTACCACATAAATAATAAGACCATCATTATGGGAATGGGACTGTGATTTCTTTGGTATAGGAAACTTCTGGATGAAGAATTTCCTTCTACCAATTCTGCTTGGCATCTTCTTTGCAATTTTTAATCTTAAGGAGTTGCCTGGAGCACACAGAGGTGAAAGGACTTTCCCTGACTCACATAGCCAGTATGTGTCAGAAGCTAGACTTGAACACAGGATTTTGTAGTTCTGGGGACAGACCTCTAGCCACTAGCCACTAGCCACTACCACAAAGAGCTGGAAGAGAGTTTGGGGGTTAATATATCCATCCTCTTCACTTTCAGATGAGGAAACTGTGGCTCACACAGATCTCACTATGCTGATTATTTTGTCATTGAAGACTTTCATGGCAAAGATTAGCCAAAAGGGCATTTAACCAGGAATTCTAATAGTAATACTGTCCCATTTTTTTTTTTTAGTAAAGTCCTTTCTTCAAAGAAAATAAGATTGGCTTTTCAAGCATGTTTCTCTTTGGAGAGACAATGGATCCCACAAGTGTAATGAAGACTCTATGTGTAAGGCAAGGGACCTGTACTTGTGTGTGATTTGGAGGGAGGCAGGATAAATATTTCTAGCTTCTTTTCCTTGCAGCCTTCCCCAAGGGAGATCTTTATTTCTATCAGGTGGGAAAGGAGGAGGTTGGGACCAGAGACCACCACTTTGCTTTCCTTAGAAATAGGGGGTACAGGGCTAGAATGATATCATTCTGTTCCCTTAAATACTGAACATCTAAAGGAGATGATCACATTCTATTTAACTTTTAATCACTTTTGTATGAGATAAAAGTTTTACTCCTTTCCCATCAAATACCGTTTCTACAATAAATATACACATAGAAAATAGAAAAGAAACCCATTTATCCAAATTGTAGCAAAACAGAAATCAGAGAAGATATATATAGGATAATATATACCAAATAATCCAGAAAGAAGGAGTTCTCCCAGTAAGATAATTCAGCTTGACTGAGAGAATGTCCTGGATCTGACTTAAGGGGAAATTCCCCAAAGTCTGTAGCATTGCAGCCTGGGGATAGGCACAGTGGTGGGGACTGCGGCTTCCTCTCAAGGCTCCTTAGGAACCCGAAGTAGAGTTGGCCTCTTCCATCTTCTCTCTCAAATTTTGAAGCTCCCAAAAAACTTACACTCTATAGGGGATAATACACAAATAAGTACATTCAAAGTTGTTTCAGGAGAGAGATATTGCTATAGATTATTAAGTTTTGAAGGCATTTTTTTTCAACAACCATAGGGAGATAGATGTTAGAATTATCCTAATTTTACAGAGTCACACAGAGTTTAAGTGACATGCCCAGGGTTACATAATTACTAAGGATTTGGGGCAGCATCCAAACATAGAAGTTCCTGACTTCTGTTCCAGCATATTTGCAATTGACTGTTAGATAGTTGCTGATTCCTTAGATAGATATGAATATCTCCATAGATAGTTTCACAGGTTCAATGGGCAGGTACAAGATCTTTGATTGTATCTCTCTATGGAAAAAAAGGGACCTAGCCATTGAGAGCTTATTGAAATTATGAAGGACATCTGCTTAATGGGTATTTGGGAGTGTTTGGAGCTTGGGTACTAATCAGCTCATTCGCACTTCAAAGAGGAAGAGTGAATAAATCTCATTATAGGAGTGATTTGACTGGCCTTGCACAAAGAAATTGATTCAACCATAGACTCAACCAATCAAATCATCTCTAATACTGAGCCTTGGCCATTCATCTCCAGTAATGTGTGAATGGGGAACTGCTCTGAATGGTTTACCTTCCAGTTCAGCAGCATTCTGCACCAACTCATTTAATCATTAGTGACAAGAAACAAACCCTCCTTTGCACTGGTCAGTGAGGCCCACTTAACCAAAGTTTGCCTTTAACCTTTTCCAAGTTAATGTGGCATGCTTTTGCAAATAATGATGATAGGTAGCACTGCAGGGCAGTGTGAGTGACTGTGTAACTCCCCAAAAGGATGTTAAGATCCATCCTGGAGTACCACCAGATCCTTACTAGGGCATTGTGATGGGGCCAGGTGCTAACTGGGAGTTTTATTCCCCACAACAAATCCAGGACAGACAGACATGAATCTGTCCACGGGGGTGGTATTCTTGGACAAGGACATGTAGGAAAAATCTGTGGTGTACAATTACACAGTATACAAAAAAGTAGGAGGAACTGGAGAAGCTAATTCTTCACCTTCATTCTTATCTGAACTGGTCAAAGGAAAGAAGAATTCATACCAGAAACAGTTGACTAACAGGGGAAAAGGGATGGAAGCAATTAGAGAGAGGGCAAGTTAAGAGAGAGATTATTCCTAATCAAAATAAATTCTAAGCATATGCAGAAGTATTTTTCCTTCTATCTCAGGTGGCAAACAATGGGAATCTGAGAAGGTATGTATAAATTGGGAAACGGAAGAACAAATCATGCTACATAAATCTGATGAAATATTATTTTACCGTAGGAAATATTGAAAGATAGGGCTGCAGAGAAGCTTGGAATGCCTTGTATGAACAGTTAAGAATGAAGTGAAAAGAACCAGGGAAATGATGATGCAATGACAACAATATGGTAAAAGCAAAACACTTTGAAAGAATTAAGAACTCTCATTACTTTAATGACCAATGATAATTCCAGAGAACTAATAATGAAATGTGCTACCCACCTCCTGATAGAGAAGTGAAAATCTCAGAATGCAGAATGAGCCTTTTTTTGTTTGTTTTTTAATATGGCCAAGATAGATATTTGATTGATTAGACACATTTGTAATAGATTTTGTTTTTTTTTTCTTTTGTTTTCAAATGGGCAACGGGGTAGTGTGAAAAGTTAATAAGACAGGTTTTGGTTGAGTGAAACAAAATGTATTTTAATAATAACAATCAACACGCTCTTAAGGTTTGCCAAGCACTTTACAAACATTATCTTGCATTATATACAAACATTATATTTGGATCCTTATCACAGCTTTAGGAGGCAGGTACTAGTGTTATCTTTGTTTTACAGAAGAGGAATCTGAAGCAGACTTATCCAGGATCACGTAGCTAATAAGTGTCTGTGGCCAATTTAAACTCAGGCTTTGCTCGATCCAGATCCAGTGCGCTGTGCATGACGGAGTCATCTGGTTGCCTTAGCCTGTACATACATCTGAAAGTTCCATAATATGTAATGTGAACCTTTCATTGGTTACCTTTTGATACACTAGCGGTAAACTTGCCTAGCATCACACAGGTAGTAAATATTTGATACAGGCTACACGCGCAAGTCTTCTTGACCCCAAATCTAGCACTTAATTTGTACCTGAATTTGAAATATCATTGCATGAACCACACAGCGGTTACCTGTTAGTACAATAGCAACCAAGGTTAGGGACTGACCATGAGATAAACACGAGTTGGTTTTGTAATATACAGTAAGTACTATGGTTTAAAAGGTTTTCTGGGCGTTGTAATCAGTTGCATACAAGAATGGAGCAAAATTTCCTTTTAGTGCTTATCATAAGGGAACAGCACTACCAACGTTCTATTCTTGTGCTGAGAAGAGACATTTGAAAAAGGTGTTTTTCACATAAATCCCAAGAGGCCTTTCTTCTCAATTGCTAATGCTTCCCCCCAACCCCTTTCTCTCCATATAAACACATGTATACATATTTACATACATGTATTTTAATATATGCATAATATTTGCTTGTGTTTTATCCATGTAAGCTTCTTGAGAGAAAGAATTATATAGAGAGCCTAGGCACAGAGTAGGAGCTTGCTAAATGTTTGTTAATCAGTTGATTGATAAAGAAATGGCAATCCACAAAAGATCCTGTTTCATTGTGGTCAGTCCCATATATAAAAAAATTTTTATAACAGCACTTTTTGTGGGTATTTGTTTTATGGGGTGCATGGGGTGTTCAAGGAGGACTAGCACTTCTGGTTACTCAACCTTTTTCAGTGTGAACATCTGCCTTTAAGAATGTCTACCTTCGCCCAACTTTTACCTGTGGATCCAAGAACCCGTAGCATGCACAATAGCCCTAGCCCAGTAAATTCATCTTGGCAAATGGGCTAAAGGCTGAGGCTAATCAACAGGAACCGAGCCCATTGCTGAGGTAAGGGGATGTCTACCACAAGCATGTGAAAGCTTCCCCAGGTGGAATGGGTGAATGAGAACAATATGTTCCAGTGGCTATGAAGACAACTGAAGTAGGTGCTGTAGAGTTCTTTGAGCATGGTCAAGTACTGAAGATACCAGGTTATCCAATACATCCCAGGCCATTGACAGTCATCCTGACTTTTGTTTTGCCATTGGGCTTTGATGACTCTGGAGCTTTGAGCAACTGCCTCATTTAAATCAAATTCCTGTGCTAGTCAAGACATCACCCTGTGAGGGCATTGATTTTCTTTAAAGATAAAGGACTAATTGTTGGGGGCCAAGACCTTCAGAGGTCCTGGAACACTAGCACCCCAATTCTACAAGGGCACTAGGTAAGAATAGTATAATCTTGTTGGGTGGATGCTCTCATTGGCCTCATGAATATCTAAAGTATGTACATTTGCAAGT
>JAQQSW010003493.1:0-14680 GCA_028646575.1 Pseudocheirus occidentalis | reverse complement strand
GCTCTTCTGCGCTGAGTTCCAAATGAGCCACATTACTGGTATACCTTATAATCCTACTGGTCAGGCAATGGTGGAAAGAGCTAATAGAACTCTGAAAACAATCCTCCTAAAACAAGAAAAGGGAGAGAGAGATCCTGTGGACGTAAGTCCCCACAGAAGGTTAGCAAAATCACAACTAGATACAGCTCTGTACACATATAATTATTTAAAATTTGATGAGGAGGCTTTAACTCCAGCCATGAGATTCTGGCATGTATGGGAAAGGATTGATGGTACCCAATCAGTTAGACATGGCCCGTTAAAAGGCCTTGTAAGCTGGAAAAATATGGATGGGTCTTGGGAAGGGCCAGAGAGGGTACTAATAAGAGGGCCAGGATATGTTTATGTTGTTCCAGATGCAGCGGAGGACACAGAAGGGAAATGGATACCTGATAAGTATATTCGTCTTATGGGGACTGGTGATGACCGTGACTTGAGTGACAGCAAAGAAATGGATGGAGCTGACACCAGCACATGAAAGGGAACAGGATGAACAAGGGCAATGGTTTTGGGCTGTAGTGTAGAACAGGTGGCATTGTTAGTAAGAGACATTCATTCTTTTGTCAATAATTTTACTATGCCTTCTTCTATGGCTAATGATTTTCTATCTTGGTTAAATTGGAAAGTGTCTGGGACATCTTTAATAAGCTTTTTTGCTTCTGGTATATATTTGTGTATTGGATTGGTAATTCTCTGTTGTATGTGGCGTTGGATTCTGACGGTCCTGAAATGTAGCCTCTTGCATCTTAAAGCTGATCTCCTCCCCCTAGGTGGTCACCCACAAAACAAGAGAAGGGAGATGTTAGGTCTCTGATACCTCACGTGGGGTGGAGACTCCTAAAGAGGGTCGTTGATACTTCACTGTGAGATGTGATGGGTTGGACCGACCCTCAGCTAACAGGAGTGCACATGATCACCTGGGGGTAGAATGCAAGGACTGCGCCTGTCTGCTAAATGCAGGACTGCGCATGTCGGAGGAAGGCGTACGTAAAAAAGGACGTATGATCTCTCCACCTTCGGGGTGGTGCACGATTGGCTCACTGTGGGGAGGACATAGCCAGGGGAGGGGCCCCAAGGGGCCCTGGAGGTGGAGCAAGAGGAGGAGAAAGGAGAGGGAAGGAGAAGGATAGGCAGATCCAGCCACACCAGAGAGAGAGAATGTACTCTCAATAAAAGCCAGAAGCAAGTCCTGTGTCCGGAGTCTTCTGTACAGCTGTTTCTCCCAGAGTAAGTGGGAGCCGGGGACGCCCGAGGCCTGTTGAGGTGGGTATAGGTAAGTCCTATACATCCTGACCCAAAAAGATAATCCTTATCAGTAAGACATAGAGTTTCTTTTACATTTTTTCAGAATTCATCTAGTGTTTATTCTGTGAATAGGATATAATCAAAATATGGAACTGGAATTCTAGAAAGTGGCATCTTTATAAAGTACTAGAAAATTTCAGGGATAACAGACATTCTGATCTGAAGGTGCTCAGGTTGTGATATTCTTTAATCAATGATCAGTTTTGGAGTATCTTAAGTAGCCTCATTAATAATTAATAGTTGATAACCTTTGGCAAGTTTGGCTTTTAGGATCTTATGGCTGAAGTAGCAAACATTTGATTGAATGAAGGCACTAAATATGAGTATTGCTCTTAAGTACCTTATTAATAGTAAACTTATAATCACAACAAAAATTCTTCCTTATCAATAGGTTTCAGTCTTGGCATAATTGGTTCAACCTAAAGGGCACAGGAAAGAGGTTCAGAAAATAAAACCATTGCACCTTGAAGGCCATTTAATTCATTTTCTTAACTGATGCATGAATCTTTCTCACAACATCCCTGAAAATTGATGACCCAGTCTTGTCTTGAACACTTATAGGCTTGTGGATCAACCTGTCTAATAAGACAGTCTGTTACATTTGAATAAAGTGTTGTCAAATAGATAACTTAGGTTATTTTTTTCTTGCCCTTCCAGAGAAAAGGGCTGATGAGCTTTCTTTGGTGCTGGCCCCCCGTATTTGGTGTTGTAGCTGATAGTCTCTGTCTACATAGTCACTAGAAACACATCTCAAGATCTTTGGAACGGCAGTACTCCCATCCCACGTCTAGGATTCACATAGTCTCAAGCTCTCTGCTTGCAAAGAATGATGTTGGTAACTCTCAGTTGTATATACAAGTTCTGTATGTGACCTGTTTCTTTTCTTTCTGGGCAGGGCTGCTAGTTTATCATAAAAGCATCTGCTTAGAGAGAAGTTGCTGCTAAATGTTGGAAGTAAGATGCCCAGGAGAATCTGACCAGTTCCACTTTTCAGGGATTTCCTTACAAATCGCAGAAGTAACAACTCTTTTGGGAAAAAAAAAAGATTCGAGTACTAAAACACTCACTTTAAACTTCCAGTTCCTTGAGGAACAATTTGGGAAATTAAATCATGTAGAGAAATGGAAGGGGCCTTAGAGACCATCTAATTCAATCCACACCCCAAAAGTCATCCTTTCTACTGTGAAATATATGGGAAGTAATCATCCAGTCTCTGTTTGAACATTTCTAGTGAGGGAGAACCCACCTCCTCTGACAAAACGTTCTACTTTTGGACAATTCCAATTACTATGAAGTCTTTCCTGCCACCAAACCTAAAGTTGCCTTTTTGTAGCTTCTAGGATTGCTCCTGAGTCCACACTCTGGAGCTAATCAGAACAAATTATCCCCTTTTCCATGAAAGCTCTTTAAGAACTTGAAGATACCTTTCTTGTTCTTTCTGAGAACTCCACAGGCTAAATATCACCAGCTGCTTTGCTGTTTCCTGCATGACATGAACTCAAGGTCCTTCACCATAAGGGGTACTTTTTCTACCATAGGTTCCCAAAGTGGGAGAAGCTTCCCTCTGGGGGACACTGGAATGAGCCAAGGGGGTGGTAGTAGCTTCAGGTGCAATTGGGGGGGCATTGAATAAAAATAAAGGGCCAGTGGAAGCATAAGAAAATAAGACATGATAAAAATTTTTTGAAAAAATTGTTCATAAGTATTTCATCTGTTGTGTAACAGAGTTAAAGTCATGGTAATCACATTATTTTCCAAATAAATGCACAAAATGCAAATTATAACCAATCAGCGGTCAAGGCTGCCAACAAGTTTTAACAAACAACTGTTGACAGATGAGTTTGTTGAGCATTGTAGGGACAGTCAACATGCCCTGGCAAGAAAATATGAGTGTAATGACTTGTTTATAATAAGATGCCATGTAATTACATGATGCAATATTGCATCATCAACATTTCAATGCAAGAAAACTCCCCAGAAATGTACAATGAATTATTAAAGATGTGTGATTTAAAATATTTTATATTTTTTGAAATGACAAAAAAAACATTAAAGAGTTAAAGAAAGTAGATTTCCAAGGGGCACTGAAGAATTTTTTTTTAAAGGCAGCAGTGGGCCAAATAAGTTTGGGGTCCTCTGCCTCTAGACACTCTGTAAGCTTATCCGTATCTTTTGTAAATTGTAGTGTTCAGAGTGGAACACATGTGATATTAGTGGAAGTTGAAGATCCTCCCCACCCATGAATAGGCCTCATGTGGAGCCCAACAGGAGAAGCTTGATTAGGGGAGGCCTGTTTTTCAGGAAGGCCCACACCTTTTGTTACTTTGTAATTAGGCAAATTAATTTGGGAAATTAAATCATGTAGAGAAATGTAGGTAAATGTAAATCATGTAGGTCATGAGGGTTGTGATGCCTCCTGGCTCTGAAGAAGGGTATACAAATTCTGAATTGCAATTTTGCTTTAGGGCTCACTTATTGGAAGAATGTTTGTGTGCATTGACCAGAAGAGACTCTGGGTAGCCATTAAGGAAACCCTTGGCTTTGAAAACCCAGATGTTGGTGCTTCTCTCTTTGGTAACTATGTAGGGATAGCTTTTGTCAGACAGCTAGAAGCCCTGTCTGTTGATTTATGTTATTTTCTCTATCTGTATTTTTTTTTTGTCTGCTTGTAATTTCTGTTTGTATTTTCTCTGAAGTTCACACTGCTGACGTTTTCCCCTGAACAAAGTGAGTGGTGTGTGTGTGTGTGTGTGTGTGTGTGTGTGTGTGATTAAAATAAGATTGTTGATTCCTTGTGAGTTGCTTTTCTTTAAAAGCACACCGGAGGACCTGTGCTAGCAGTCATCCTGGGTATGCCAGTATGCTTGGCACTACCACACAGTACTCTACATGTAGCTGGACTATGTGAGAGTGCAGGGGAGCTATCACCTCATTCTACAAGCTCCATTTCTCAATGCACCCCAACGTATAATAAACTTTTTTCATTATGACCTCTCTAAACAGTCTTGAGAAATCCTAGGTAGCCTGAGCAAGGACTGATATCTGAGCTGATTTTGAGGATATGACTGAAGTGTTCTTTATGTTCTTCTCACCCTGTTGCCTAAAACTTTCTGCCTGAATGTTTATGTATAACCCTGACATATAGTGACATGAGCTCGTAGACTAGAAACATTTTGGACCAGTAGCCGGTAGTAAGAGGGCACAGGCAAAGGTGTCAAAAATTCACCCCAGACTTTAAAACAGCTCACATTGCCCTGTGTGACCACATTTAAACATAACCGGAAAATATTTAAAAATATAAATAACAATATAATATCTATGTAGTCAGAACGACCTGAGAATCAGTCCTGTCTCAGACATTTATTGGCTATGTCACTAGGCAAGTCATTGGATCAGTTCTAACCTCCATTTCTTCTAGAAAATGGGGGTAATAATAGCGCCTGCCTCACAGGACTGTTTTGAAGATCCAATGGGATAATATATGGAAAGTGCTTTGTAAGTGTTAAAGAACTATAGAACTATTATTGTTGTTATTTTTAGAATCACATTGATCCAACTAGAGATTGTTCCTTTTATTTTTTTAAGAAGAGAAGGCAATCGGTGTTAAGTGACTTGCCCAAGGTCACACAGCCAGGAAGGCTACATTATTTCTAGACTCCATAAACCATGACACTTGAGGTAGTGTGGTGCCTCAACAAAGAATGGCTTTGTGGTCTGAGGAACTGAGTTTGAATTCTTCCTCTACGTCTGTTCTTCTATTTCTGACATAGAGAAGATATCGAATTTCTCTGGGCCTCAGTTTTCCTCATCTGTAAAACGGAAGGTTTGGACAAGATGACTTCTAAGGTCTCTTCCACCCCAGAGTCTTAGGTCCTATGTTAATTAGCACAGGGCTTCATACTCGGCTTTCTTGCTCATGTTCATTCCGTGCTACTGATAATTTGTTGTAAAGGAATTGGAAGTGGCGTAAGGAAATGGGAGCTCCTAATAATAAGTGACATTTACTTTGAGATGTAACATTTTCGAAACACTTTAAATATATGATCTCACTTGAGCCTCATGCCAGCTTTGTGTGGTAGATATTATAATTATTATTGTCTCTGTTTTGAAGGTGAGAGAATTGAGGCTCACAGACATTAAGCAACTCATGTAAGTAACACAGAGCTAGAGATGAGATTTCTAGAGACTCTAGAAAAACTAAAGACCTATTTCAGGTCTTCTGACTTCAACTCTAACCTCATGCCTCACTGTTAGGGCATCGATGACCTGGGCTGACGGGTAGAACCAGCACACAAGGTGTGGATGGAGCCACAGGACCAGAAGACCTCCATCCATCTGTTAAAGTGGCACCCCAGGAGTGGGGGTGAATTATAGCACACTGCCTGCTTTGCACAGTTTATTAAATCTGCAAAATTGATGCCATTTACTAGAAAGCCTTGGGGCTTCACCTAATTAAAATCCTGAACTTTTGCTAGCATATTTGATGAGCTCTTGTCTTTTAATTTTGATTATGAGATTTAAAGCTTGAATGAACCTTTAAGGTCACCCAGTCTAACCTACTCATTTTACAGATGGAGAAACTAAGGCCCAGATGTGATATCAAATGAGTGTGTATACAGCTATGGTCATTTAATACAGCATGGGGGATTACAAATGAACTTCACTTTATAAAAGCACTTCTGTTTATGTAAACGGTGCATTGTTCATTGAATCTGTAACTTCATTGAGAGAAGTCTTCTTTAATTTTTCTTTCCCAAACCTTAGCCAGATGCTCTTCATAGATCTGCTGTACCCATGTGCAAACCCTACAGACCCGGTTATAGCATCAGTTACAAATTGTATTTCCTTCTCATATTGGGTAGTGCTGGACTTGAAGTCAGGAAGGTCTGGATTCATATCTCTCCACTGACACATTAGCTGTGTGACTAGCAAAAGACATTTCACTTCTCTGGGACTGGATTCCTTGTGCTATATAAATTTGTATAAGAATACTTGTAAAATGAGAATATTTCTGTGGCACATACCTTGTAGGCTTGTGAGGCTCAAATGAGATAATGAATGTGTGTAAAGGTACTTTGCAAATATAGAATCAGCAAAGTGCCAGGTAAATGTCAATTTATTCTCGATATTGTCATTCTTCTCTGAGGATAATTTGTAGTTTTTACCAACTGACCATTATGATGAATTCTTCCTTTTTTTTCTTCTTTCTTCACTGAATAAAAGCTACCTGCATAGTATTTTTGGGTAGACTGATGTCAGATGAAATACCATGAACATTCTTCCCTAAATGTTGGTACCTAATTCAGCCAGCCCAGCCACCAGTGGGCAAGTGTTCTTTTGTCTGACCACTTTGGTGCCTAAAAGAACATAAGAATCAAACCAGTGAAACCAAGTTGATTCTTTTTCTCCAGATTTTCATAATCAAGTGTAACCCCTGTCCTGAAGCCTAAGAGAGTTCAAGCTTTGCCAATCCCTTTGGAATCACTCCTTGGGGTACTCATTAAGTGTAAGCCTTCTCTGGATTCCAGCTTTGAGAGAAGCGATGAAAGAGGCAACCTCCTGAAGGAAAAGACTCTGCGAAGGCATGAGAGGAGCTGGCAGTCTCTATTAGGTAATAACTATCTACACTGCTTCTCACTATTTTCCCATATTTTTTCCCTGGTGTTTACTCCTATACATTCTGCCTTATTAACATGTGATTTAAGGCGTGCTTCCTGCTACCATCATGATCTTTTCAAGTACCTAAAGAATTGAAGGGACAACTAGGGGATGTAGTGGATAGTGTGCTGGGCCGGGCCTAGAGTCAGGAAGACCCGAGTTCAAATATAGCCTTAGATGTTTACTAGCCGTGTTCTGTGAAAATGATCTGGAGAAGGAAAGGACAAACCACTGCTGTATTTTTGCCAAGAAAACTCCAAATTAGGTCAAGAAGAGTCTAATATGACTGAAAAAACTGAACAAGAAAGAATTAACATGCCTGCAACATTTCATAATTTTAAAAAATTAATTAGCCATTTAGCAGAATGCCACGCTATGCATTTACTAATAATGAATAAATATTAAGTTTCTGTATGTGATCCATGGATTTGGTCACTGTATTCAACTCTATTATATAATACCACATGTTTGTATTTCATGAAATTTGTGTACTTAATTTACTGTATAACTAAATATAAGAAATGGACCTTAGATTTAATCAATTTGGAGAGTAACCAGTAAAGAAGCACCTATCAAAAACATTATCTTTAGGAATTCTAGTCTTAGAGTTTTCTGTGGCACCAACAGGTCAAGTGACTTTCTAAAGGTCCTGCAGTCAGTGTATAGATATGTTAATGATGGGGTATGAATCCAGCTCTTTCTGACTCTGAAGAATGGGTATCTATTCTGCCACACTGTTTTGGTGTGGTCTGTTACTGATCATGTGCCATGCATTATGACTGCTTGAACTCTTATTAGATGGCATACAGTTCTAAAGCAAATGTTATGTTTTAGGTGCCTGTATCTGCATTGGAGGAATTGCTCCATTCTTTGAGTTTGTATCTGCAGTTCCTGACACTTAGTATAAACTTAATGATTGTTTGTTGATTGATTAGACTTTGTAGTTAGTATGATTATGATCATTATGTTACGGGCTAAGGCAGGATTCTTAAGATGTATGTTCATAGACATCCGTTTGTATACGATGTAATTTCTTGGGACAGCAAATCTTCCATTAGGGTTAAGACATATTTAGTGCTATGTCTGTCCCATCTAACAGGTCTTCAGCTCCCTCTTTTGGGTTGACTCTGTTCATAAAGCTGACACCATATGAAAAGAACTGAAGATTGGTTTTGGACTAGAAATGAAGTGAATCCCCAGTGTGAGCATTGGAAAATTGGTGGTTCAGGGCTGAGAAGGATGGTACCTGGAGCATTCTCTTTCTCTTCCTGAACTGCTGTTGACTGTCCTTCACAGTTTCCTTGGTGAAGAATAGGAAAAGAGGATTGACCAAATAGTGTACCTGATGAACCAACTGCACTGAGAAAGAGTTGAAAGAGAAGACCAGAAAGTTGCTGGCCGCTAGGGAATGGTGAAAAGAAAAGTAGCCACTTGAGGAGCTAGCTCTAGCTCCTGATTTTTTTCTGGTTAGTGATCTTGAAAATAAAAAGGAAGAGCAAAAGAATATGATTGTGGGAAAGGTTGTATTTTACTTTGATTTTTTTTTTTTGGTTTTTCTTGGAGGGGGGAAGGTAGGGCATTTGGGGTTGAGTGACTTGCCCAAGGTCACACAACTAGTTTGTGTGTTAAGTGTTTGAGGCCAGATCTGAACTACTCCAGGGCTAGTGCTCTATTCGCTGAGCCACTTAGCCACCACAGGTTGTATTTATTAATCTTAGCATTGGGCACATTTGTTAACTTTGAATTTGATTATGTTTCAATCAAATCAAACACTTATTAAGCACCTAGTCTATATCAGGAATTGTGTTGTATAAAGTTGTGTAGTGGTTATAGAGAACCAGACACATAATAACTGCCCAGATGTCAACCAGGCAGCTTGCCTCGGAACACTCCAGTGCTTAATTAAATGTAAATTAAAATGTAATTGGAAGATACTTAACAAAATAAATAAAAATACAATAGAACACATTGATGATAATAATGCTTCTTTTCCCAAGTCTAGATGACACCCAAAGGGTTTATTAACTCAGCTTCTACTAGAATTTGAGACCACTGCTTTAGGCCACTCTTTTAAGACTAAGTGGCAGACAATGTGCTGATCTTTAATTGTGGGATTTTCTCATCTGAGAGGTCCTCATTATAATGAAGTCACCAGTATACTCGTTAGAACCTAGAAGCGCTCCATTCTCATACATAGAGCCATCAGAATGACTATCCTGGGTTCAAGGTACTTTTTGAATCTGTATAAGCTATAGGTCCCAAGCTTCTACCAATATATTTATTTTTCTCTCATCAGCCAGAGAAGATAATTAGATAAAACAAAGGTATTTAATGAAATAGTATAATAAGAATCTTTTCAAGAAATAATCCCCTATACATTTCTGGTGATATAGTATGATTTTTTCCTGGGCCTTTTCCATACACAGTAGGGTGGTCTCTGTTCAGCGAGCTTGTGTGTTGGCCTGGGCTAGTCTCATGGTGATTGTTGTGTTAGTGCCTGCTGGCCCTATGGTAATTTTTAGGCACATGTTCTCCGCTCGCACTTTGCTTTGCTAGTTCCATGGCATCTCTGCCGGGTGGGTTGCTCTTCTGTTTCTAGCTTCTGGGTTTATCTCTTCAGAAACGCAAAAGTAATCACAGCTCCATCTCTTATGGGGATAGTGGCTGGACTCTCTGATAAGGATAGGCTTTTAACTCTTTAGTCATCGACTAAACACCCTGCCCAGCCAACAGAGGCGGCTAGGCGGTACAATGGGTAGAACTTGGAGCCCGGAGTAAAGAACACAGCAGTTCACATTCTACCTCAGATCCTTCCTAATCATGTGAGCCTGGGCAAGTCATTTGATCTCTGTTTACTTATTTTCTTCAACTGTAAAATGGGAATGATAATAATGATAGCACCGACTTTCCTTAGGGCAATGAAGTGGCACAAGCACTTAAAGAGTGTGGGCCAGACCTGGAGTCAGACTCACTTTTCTGAGCTCAAATCTGGCCTCAAATCCTCACTAGATGTATGACTGTGGGCAAGTCATTTGATCTTGTTTGTTTCAGAGTCCTCATCTGTAAAATGAGCTGGAGAAGGAAATGGCAAAGTACTCCAGTATCTGCCAAGAAAACCTGAAATGACTGAACAATAGAAGTAATATTCATTAATAGCGTTGTGCTAGATGACAATTCCGGTTGTAATATGGATAGAAAAAAACAACACACACAGAACAGAGAAACAGCATCTGATATTTGAGCAATGGAGACAGATTTTTTGTTGTTGTTCATTTGTTCAGTCGTCTCTGATTCTTTGTGACCTCTCGGATCGTGGCATCCCAGACCTTCTATCCACTATCTCCTAAAGTCTGGGAGGCAGATTTTAGAGTATAGCTTGAAACTTGAAAGTGTTACTGAAGAGATATCGTAGACAATAATAAATTATAGACCGACCCACTAATGGACAGAACCATGTCGGTATCATTGTTGAGATAATTCCATGAGGTCAGGGGCCATATCTCACTTACTTCTTTGAAACTCTCCCAGTGGTTAGCAAAGTACTCTGATTGTAGGTACCTAATGAATATTGAGCGAATTGAATTCAATCTAGGCACTAAGTTCCCTGGAAGATGTGAACGACAATGAGAAATTATAGTATCACACACACAGTGTGTACATATGTATACATATACATATGTATAATATAAAATTATATACAGTTTGAACATTTGATCATTTACTTATTTAGATTTAAAGCTTAGTGAATACTTAAAATACAAATTTATTTATATATATACACACATCCAGATGGGTTATGTATGTTTAACTGAAGTATCTTGTTTCACATGTCACTTACAGAAGGGCTTCAGTAGACATAGCCCCATACCCTGACTCAGAAGGTCTGTAAAAACTTTATGACCACCAATGTGTTATTAAGAACTTGCTACTCATCTTGGTGAAGCAAGGTAGTCACATACCCCACCTTTTAAGTATCTGTTTCCTAGGAATCAGCTTCTCAGTTGCAAAGTGGGCTGTTTAGAAGGTTGTCTGGAAAATAACATAGCAATAAACTGAATGAATGTCATGAGGGCACATGAGAGTCCGTGCTTTTTCATTTTTTCTTCCTCTGAAGTATAAAACTCTATCAACTTTAGAGTGGGTTGCATGGGGGCAATGACCTAACTAACTAACTAACATGTACCTTTGATTATTTGGCCTTGCAGAAAGCCCAAGATTAAATTAGGAAGCTGAAGCCTGGGACTAGTTGTACTTTCATTTCAGGAGTAATTGGGACAAATCATGGGATGCCTAATTTTTACCAGATTCTGCATGTTCTTTATTAACCATCTTCTAGGAAGAGGACTCTGGGAAGATGGTGGAGTAGGTCAGAAAATTCCAAGTTCTTAAGATTTTCCCTCCTAAAAGCAAAAACAAGATTATAAAAGAAAGTCAACCAATTAGAAAAAGTAGATCCAGAACCAATGTAGAAAATGACTCTTGAAAATCAGAACTGGGCAAGGAGAAGCCAGTGAAGTTATAAGTCTCTTATATAAGAGACAAAAAAATTTAAAAAAACCCCTAAAATAAAAAGAATGAAAAAATATAAGAGAATGTGAAACATCTCATGAGAAAAAAATTGATCTGGAGGACAGATCAAAAAGAGAAAACATAAGAATAATTGGACTATTTGAAAACTATGATCAAAAAAAAGAATATTGATATGAAAATATAAGAAATAATTAAAGAAAATTGTCCTGAAGCTTTAGAAAAAGAGGAGAGAATAGAAAAAGAAAAAAAGTCCACTCATTACCACCTGAAAGAGATCTTACAAGGCAAACCCTCAAGGACTATTATAATCAAATTCTAAAACTCCCTGCTCAAACATAAAATATTATAAGCAACAAGAAAAACGCAACTTAAATATGGTGGTGCCACGATTAGAATTCCACAAGACCTAACAGCAGTGACACTAAAAGACTTCAGGTTTTTGAACAATATATACTGAAGGGCAAAAGAACTGGGGTTCTAGCCAAAAGTATCACACCCAGCAAAGCTAAGCATAATATTTAAAAAAAAATATATATATATTTTATTTTATTTTATTTTTGCTTTTATGGAGGGGGGACGGCAGAGCAATCGGGGTTAAGTAACTTGCCCAAGGTCACACAGCTAGTAAGTGTTAAGTGTCTGAGGCCACATTTGAACCCAGGTCCTCCTGACTCCAGGACCGGTGCTCTATTCTTTGTACCACCTAGCTACCACTAAACATAATCTTGAGTGAAAAAAAGTGGATATTTAATGAATTGTCAGATTTTCAGGATTTTATTAAAAAATTCTGTACTTAATAGATTTGGCATACCAGAACCAAGAGAAGTATAAGGTACATACCAAAGATTAATTACAAGGGACCCAATAAGAACAGAATGTTTACCTATTATGTATGTATAGCGTAAAACATATGGCTAAGACTGTTATTAGTAATTGGGTAATTCATAAGAAACACTGGAATAGACCTGAGTATGATATGACTTTAAAAAGAAAACCAATTAGGAACAGCTAAAAAGAGTAATTATCTTATATAAATGACGTGTGAGAGAAAGAACCAACACAGTAGAATTAGATTGGGAGGAGGCTGGTTAGTTCTAGAAATCTGCTTTCATTAGGAATGAGTTTAAGAGGGAACAATACTCATATATCCAGAGGAGTATAAAAGTCTTCTAAGCACATAGATAAATAAAACACTAAGGAAACAGGGAAAGGGAAGAGGATAAGGGAGGGATCTCTAGAGGGGAGGGTGAGGGAGTAGGTTAACTAGGGACATAGAAGGATGTTTAGATTCATGGGAATGGGACAATAAGGGAGGGATGTTGCAGGAGGTCTTGAGTAATAGGAGAGCAAGGTAGCAGGTAGCAGTAAAGCAGAGGGCGGGGCGGAGCCAAGATAGCGGCATAGAAGCAGCAAAGCACCACAGCTCCCACACAAACACGCTAAAAAACTCATAAAATGGGACGCTAAACAGATTTTCAAGCTCCAAAACTCTCCACAAGACAGAAAGCACATCTGTTGCTACAGGCAGCGCAGCAGGCGGGGCTCTTTGCAGCAGTCTAGGAGCCATGGCCGAAACCTGGCCTGGCCCCAGGGCATCGGGCAGAGCCCAGTCTATAGGAGAGCAGATTGGCTGCACTGGAGGCACAGTTACCACATTTATCAGGCCAGAAGGAAAAAAAGGCTAAGAGAAAGGTCAGTGGATTTTGCTAACTGGGGAGGAGAAGAGCGGGTCTGGCCAAATTGCTCCCAGGGCAAGGAAGCAGCAGGAGGCGGCTGTAGCAGCAGGAACGGAGCAGCAGCAGCCACCACTGGGCTGCTTCAGAGCCCCTGGCCTGTAGATAGCAGGGGGGCTGAGGTGAGCCATCAGGGCCAAGGGCTCTTGCATTGAGCAGCCTGGATCTGGATCATGGTCTTGAGTGGTGGTCCTGGGATGTGCTTTCAGTGAGCAAAAGCTGTGCAGGGGCTGCAGCACCCCACTAATAGCTCCAGCAGCTGTGAAGGCCCCAGTGATTTGGGACAGAGGTTTTCCCCTCCAGGAAGCAGAGTTCCACGGAGCTAAAAAACCAAGCAATTAATAGACTGGCCAACATGAGGAAAAGGAGGCAAAGCAAGAACACCAACAAAACTCTAGAATCCTTTTTTGTGGACAAAAAAGACCAAAGCATGGAGCGGAACGAAGACAACTCAGTCAGAACTCCCACACCAAATGCTTCCAAGATACTGGAAGAATGCCTACTAGCTATACATCAACTGAAAAAGGACTTTGAAAACCAAATAAGAGAAGTGGAGGAAAAATTGGAAAGAGAAATGAGAATGATGAGAGAAGGTCATGAAAAGAGAATCAACAACCTGACTGAAGAAAACAATACCTTAAAAGAATTGATTAACACAGATGGCAAAGGAGGCCCAGAAAGCCAATGAGGAGAAAAATGCCTTAAAAAGTTGAATTTGCCAGATGGAGAAAGAGTCTCAAAAGCATTCTGAAGAGAATGATTCCTTCAGAATTAGAATGGAGCAAGTGGAAGCTAATGACTTTATGAGAAACCAAGATACTATTAAACTGTTACCAAAAAGTGAAAAAATAGAAAGCAACGTGAACTATCTCCTTGAAAAAACCACTGACCTAGAAAATAGATTCAGGAGAGACAACCTGAAAGTTATTGGTCTACCTGAAACCCATGACCAGAAAAAGAACTTGGAAAGCATCCTTCAAGAAATCCTCAAAGAAAATTGCCCTGATGTTTTAGAATCAGATGGCAAAATAGAACTTGAAAGAATTCATCGATCACCTCTTCAAAAAGATCCCCAAAAGAAAACTCCTAGAAATGTTATTGCTGGGTTCCAGAATCCCCACACAAAGGAGAAAATATTACAGGCTGCCAAGAAAAAAACATGTGAATACTGCGGAAGCACTGAGGGATCAAAGGGCCTAGAATGTGATATTCCAGAGAGCAAGAGAGCTGGGATTAAAACCAAGAATCACCTACCCAGCAAAACTGAGTATAATGTTCCAGGGGAAAATAGGGTCATTCAGTGAGGTAGAGGACTTTCAAGCATTCTTGATGAAAAAACCAGAACTGAACAGAAAATTTGCCATTCAAACACAAGAAGCATGAGAAGGTAAACATTGGAAAGAAATCATAAGGAA
>JAQQSW010003492.1:0-14680 GCA_028646575.1 Pseudocheirus occidentalis | reverse complement strand
ATCCACAGCCTGTATTGAATTGAGTGTCCTTCCAGTTGGGGTTGGGGACAAGGAAGGAATCGAAAGAATCTAGAATTTAAATTTCTGTTATACCTGCAACTAGAAATTAAGATATACAGGGGCTGGGATAGGGAAACCCTCCCTGCCCTACCAGAAAATAAGAGAGCAGAGCAGGGGAGGGGCTTTACAGTGGGATTGCTGTTTTAGGGGTGGGGCAGGGGCAAGATGGGGAGAAAATTTGTAATTCAAAAATGTAATGAAAATGAATAATGTAAACAAGAAAACAAATAAAAATAAAGTTAAAAAAAAAAGTCACAGTCAAGGATAGCAGTAAACATTCCATAGGAAGGCTTACTGTAGTCCGGTTTCCTATGCCCTTCAGTAAAAGGTCGATTTAGAGACAAAGCTAGAAATAAAATCACATTTTTCTGGAGAAACATTGGTTAATAAGCACACCTCAACAGCAGCTAAATGCAGTGTCTACTAATGGATATTTTGGCAATAGTCCTGGTTAATTAGAAACTAAATTACTTACATTATTAATTATTTATAATGACTGCATTCTTTGTTTAAAGGATTGTCAAATGAATTTTTTCCAACATTTAATCAAAAAAAGTATTTAACTTAAAAAATGATTGTGACATATACATATGTATATACACACATGCACCAACACATATGTGGGTGTATATGTATGTAGTAGAGCCATTTAGACTGCATGTTTACGACAAATAAAATGTGTTTGCGTGCTCTATGTATATCACCCAAATCAACAAAACAAAGAATAGCTTTGGAGAAGGAAATCTGAGCACTAATATATAAGCTCAAAGTTCCTTTGATAAAGTTATTTGAATTAACAATTTTTTTTCCATGAAGCTCTGTGAACATGGAATGTTTTAAAGACAACAAAAACATTCTTTGCTGGGGGTGATCTTCATTTTCTCTCACACATGTAGCCACCGCACAACTACCAACACTGGTGTTAATAAAATGTTAAGCATTTCCCCCCTCTTCCTTCCTTAAAGCTCCAAATCCACGTGTTTCATTTTGTTTTGTTTAATCAAACTGAGAAGGTCTTTCCAGAAACTTTCTATTTAGGTCCTTTAACACGTGTATTTTCCTGTCCTTCAGTTATGCCTGGAGTGGCTAGAGACTGTTTCTGCGTCCACCATATCAGAGCCTCAAGGAAGCTATTTGTTTTACTTAAAGGTGTATATAAATAGGAAGGTTTTTCACTGGGTATCCCCAGTTCGGCCAAGAAGGCTTTGTGTATTGTATTGAATAAGAAAGCATTCAAGGTTAAAATTCAGCATGACTCTCCCAGCAAACAACCCCTCTGGCACCTTCACCCCCCACCCCCACTTCAACCCTTGGGGACCTTCCTGCCCTCCTCTCCCCCCTGAGAAGCAAGCTCATCAACATTAGCACACAAATGCAAAATAACCAGCCAGGCCTCTTCCCAGGAATACAAATTAGGGGCAGGTAGTTGAAGAGCTTAGAAAGCTGAAATAGAAAAGTTCACAATGAAAAGGATGAATAGATGAGAGACTGAAAGTGGGGTAAAGTGTTCAGCTTTTGTTATTTAAAGTGTCGTCTTTAACTCTTTGCCACAGTGAGACTACCCTTCACAAAAATAATAATGTATTGCAATTAAGACCTAAGGAGTAAAAGAAAAAGTACTGGGTTTCTATTTTTTTTTTAAATAAGACTTAGGGCCCAGGGGAATATTAGTTGATTTTAAAATGATAAAAGTTGTGATTAAACACAACAATGATGCTAATAAAGATAATGAAAAAGATGATGTCATAGGATGAGATTTCTAGTGATATCCTTATAGACCTTTAAACTATAATCCCAGTTAGCTGGCTCCTGCATTTTTTTTCATCTTCTGTCAATCCTTCTAGCTACACTTAAACTTGACTGTGCCCTGACTTGTGAAGTGTGTCTAGGTGTCATCTCAGAACTTTTTTTTTTTTAATGGATCACATTCTTACCAGTTAGAGTGGACAGTATCTATTGAGTGTCCCCGGTTGTATAGCCATGGTATTTATTTGGATGAATAGATGAATTTAGGTATACTAGACAGCTGGGAAAGGGGAAATGCTTTATTGGGAGGGAGGAGGGCAGGATTCATGTCTTTTGGTTTTTTCTCCTGTGCTAGGCCTTGGAGGAATTATTACTGTAAGCAAAGTAAATAGTAAGATATGCTAATACATTTTAAAGATAGATTTACAAATTAAAGATTTCGTTGTGTCATGGTCTACAATCTGTTAGAAATAGAACATTTAGTCAACAGTATTTATTAGGTGCCAGGTTCTGTGGTTAAGTGATAAGGACAGAAGAAAGACAAAAACAGTTCCTGTCTTCAAGGGGCTTCCCACTGAAACCACGCGTGAACATTTCTATAAAAATTAAGATATAGACTGAGAAAATTGGAGATTATCTCAATGTTAAGAAGATCTTTAGTATGAGGAAACATATCAAGAGAAGTTAACAACTTGCCTAAGGTCACATCCTTCAGTGGCAGAGGTAAGAAAAAAGTCTGACAGACTTGGAGCACCGTGGAGGCAGAAGCAGCTGCTGGGAGGAGGCTGAGGAAGAAAGCCCCATTCCCCTTCCCGTTTCCCCCATTCCCCCAAGAGAATGCTTTTGATTTTGAAAACTTGGATGGAGTGATTTTTGATTCTGGGAGCCAACTGAGACGTCTTCTGGGTCCGAGGGCCAGCCAGAGCTGCCAAAGGACCGAGGAAGCATGACTGTGATGCTGAGACTTTGTCTGTTTGTGGCTTTGTTGGGCCTTAACTTCCCAGGAGAAGAGACTGTGAAGGATTTGAGACGGACTGGACGTTGTGAACTTCAATATGCAATGGGAACTGCCCAGAGAACTGGGCAAGGACCTGGGAACTGTCTGTCTTTGAACTCAGGTGACAGTTTGGTGAATCCAGGTAGGATCTGAGACCATGAAAGGAGATCCAGGGAATCCAAGAAACCACCCTGAGTTAAGCTGAAAGAAGACTTTACTTGGATACTGTGTACTGATTAAGAAGATTATAATTTACTAGTGACCTAGGTGTATTTTATGATGATTGAATAGTGAATAATGAAGGATGATTGATTGACTAAATGATTGTACTTAGTGATTGATGACTGAATAAGTAATTGATTTGTAACCTAGTATGCCCCATGAGTGGAAAACTGTGACTATTTTACTTTGGGACTGAATTTTGTAATCACTGTAGTGGAATCTATGTGGTCATTTTCTGTGATAATGGTTTATTTCTGTGATATACTATATTTTGATTATCTATGATAAGTTGTAACATTGTGAATGCTGTACCTTGATTTCCGTGAATGTTTTGCTTTGTTTTGTTATGAAATAAATAGAGTGTTCATTATATTGTGTAATCAGAACCTTAAAAGCTGTTGATGGCAGCGTTCTTCTGAAAAGCTGCTCGTGCTCAGCTTTACAAGTGGGATTGGTCATTTTGGGTTTTTGATATTTCTACTGTTTTGCTGATCGCTTTCCATCTATAATTCTATGCAATCTAAATAACATCTCCATTATACAGAAAGAACAACAGAGGGGCTAAATGTAATGTAGTAGACTAAGGACAGGCAGGATGGAATCAGAGAAAGTAGATATCCTAGCTAAGTCATTTCTCAGCACCTATGTTTCTCTATTTGTAAAATGAAGGGGTGGGACTAGATTACCTCTAATATTCCTTCCCACTCTTAATCTAGAATCCTGTGATTGCCCCAGGTTAGTGATAAAACCATATCTTCATTTTTTTTAATATATGGGAAAAAACAAGCATTTTCTATAACATGGTATCATAAAAAAAATGGTTGCACATGAAACTGCAATTCTGTCATGTACAACTTGTGATTCCTTTTAAATATGCACATGATAAAACTACAGCTTTAAACTAAACAGCTGAGGTGAGGGGGTGCGTGCTCCTCATCTCTTTTCTTGCATACATCTCAGCATGTTGTTGTTTGTCATTTTTCAACCATGAACTGGGTTTAAGTGAGGCAGAGTTGCCCAAAGTCATCAGCCTCATTCTCTCTTCCAAAATAATCAAAGTCCAGTAGCAAGACAAAAGTCAAGACTACTAGAAAAGACAGAAAGTTAATAATATTTCATAAGGTATATTGTTATCCACATACATTTCTTTAAAACATGGTAAATCCAAGTTTGATATATACCAGTAGTGTAGTATAATCTTTAAGATTTAGAGCAATCAAATTATAAAGAAAATGCATATCATATACTCATTCTGTCTTTAAATTCACTTCAGTCAACTTATTGACTATTCTTAAAGGAAGAATAACATAGAATGGAAGAATTGGTAAGACTAACCCAATGTCCATTTTGTAGGAACAATCTCCAGCTATGTTGCGGTCCTTGGGGTATGCAAAGAGACATCCTAAAGGTACCACACTTCCATCTCTTAGCAATTCTTTTTTTTTCTTAGCAATTCTTTATTAAGACCAGTGAAGACTGGGCAATTTTCTGATAGATAGAAGAACATAAACCCACCTTACACCCCAGTATATGGGCAGAAACCTAACTCCAAAATATGAATTGAGCCTAGTAAATTATTATCTCCCATTAAATTACACTATTTCAGTAAGCTATAATACACTTCAGGAGATGAATTTACTCAATAGGATCACTATGGACCATAGTACTCTTTCCATTTCAGATGAAACATTTATTCACAAACCATTTATCTGAGAGCCTGCTGTGTAAGGATCCCTGAACTATCAAAGTCTAAGATATAATTCTTGTTCCCCAAGAAATATCCAATCTGATAGGGAAAGAAAAAAATGAATTACCAATACAATATGGAATGATATTAAGTAACAACTGAAAGATATAAAAATAAATGATAATATTATAGTCATCATTATTTTTTTCATTGAATGTCCCTGCATCTCTACTTGTTCTATTCTTTCACCATTCTCGGAAAAAAGAAATGGACGTTTTCTTTAAGGTAATCCCTCTACTATTGTCCTTATGTCTCTCCAGAGTTCATTTAGACTAATAAGTGTCTGAAAAAAAAATCCCTTGCAACATAATAGAAAATTTGTCATGCAGCTTTTGTTTGAAGACCTTTAGTGAGGGAATTATATTGCCTTCCATCTATACCATTTTTAGATAACTAATTTTTAGGAAGGTTTCTTTCTATATATCAAGCCCAAACTTGCCTCTTTGCAACTTCCAGTTCTATATTCCAGGGCACATATTGCAAATCTAATCCCATTACCAAATGATCACTATCATGTCCCCTCTTAAGTCTTCTTTTACCCAAGCTAAATATACCTACTCTCTCTTATTGATTGTAATATGGCATGATCCGAAGTCCTTTTGCTATCCTGCTTGACCTTTTTAGGATGTTATACTTCATTAAATGTCCTTCTTAAAATGAGGCACTCACAAAAGAAAAAATGAGCAGGATGCTTTCAGAAAAACCTCAAAAGACTTTCATGAACTGATGCAAAGTGAAGTGAGCAGCAACAGGAAAACATTGTACACAATAACAACAATATTGTACAATGATCAGCTGTGAATGACTTAGCTTTTCTCAGCAATACTATAATCTAAGACAATTCTGAAGGACTCATGACAAAAAATGTTATTCTCCTCCAGAGAAAGAACTGATGGAATCTGAATGCAGATCAAAGCATACTAGTTTTTGTTTTATTTATTTATTTATTTTTGGTTTGTGTATTCTTTCACAACATGAATACCGTGGAAATATATTTTGCATGCTTGTACATGTATAACCTATATCAACTTACTTAGTATCTTAGGGAAGAGGGAGAGGAAGGAGAGAGGAAAAGAATTTAAAAACAACAACAAATGTTACAAATCGTTTTTACATACAATTGGGAAAAAATAAGCTATTATTTAAAAAATAAAAATAAAATGCAGGGGGAAAATATAAAATGAAGCACCCAAAACTGAACACAATTCTCCATATATGTTTCAACCAGAACAAAATACAATAAAATTATCCCCTTTCTAGTCTTGGACAATATTTCTCTCTTAATGTGACCTAAGATTGAATAACTTTTTTTTTGGCTGCCATATCACACTGTTGACTCATGTTAAGCTTTCAATGCACTAAAATCCCTAAATCTTTTTCAGATAAACTTCTGTCTAACCACACCTCACCCATCTTCTGCTTGTAGCACATTCATCTTGTTTGTTTCCTACCTTAGGTTGCTCCAAGGGTAACTGCTCTCTTCAATACTATTTTCTTTTAACCACAACCAGCTTACATAATTTCCTTTCAATGACACTCCTTCCCTAGGAAGCATGCTTAAGTAAAGCTACCAAGGTCAAAAATTGAAAAGGTAGATAAAGAAAAACAATAGAGGTAGGTAGGTGTAAATAGAGCAGGGGCCATGGAGTCAGTAGGACCTGAGTTCAAATCTGGCCTCAGACACTTAACATTTACTGTGTGACTTTGGGTAAGTCACTTAACCCCAATTGCCCTGCCTTCCCCCCTCCAAAAAAAAAAAAAAGAAAAATAATAAAATCACCTGATTTCATGCTCGTAATGCTACTACTTGAAAAAACGAGAGGTTGGGCTATATGCAATGTAGCTCCTTTTCTCGATAGACAATGGCCAAGGAAGGCTAGTCTTCCTTGCATTTAATCTAAGAGGACTAGCCTCTAAAGATTCATACCAGACCTCTCCTTGACCCATGAATTGGAGAACTAGACCCATTAATCATTTAATTATGAAAAACATGGCCTTTAACTTAAGCAGATTTACAATATAGTTATGACAGTAATTCTGCAGGAAAAAAAAACCCTCTTTGGTTATCTCAGCAACTGAGAGATATGACCTTCAATTGCATTTTCTTCATACAATGTTAAACTTTTGGACATTATTCAATAGTTTATGACTCCAAGCATTCTATTTGAGAATTTATAATTATTTACAATTCAGACATGATACATTTGTTGTTAGTTGTCTTTGAAAGTATATAATTAATAAAAAGACTCTGACCAGGAAGCTATGTAGCTTTTTTTATTTAGACATTTCATTGATTTATTCAACATCTTCATGCTCCGATTTTTTTTTTTAAAGAATGCTTTGAGGACTCTTGTTGTTACTGGAAATAGTACTGTTTATTCAAGGCTATTTAGTTTTCTTAAACTGCCCAAAGAGATTCTTCTTTGGTCTGAGGTTCACTTTGTCAATTGCATCTCCCCCTCTCCTACCCTGGCCAGAAACAAGTAACTTTAAAAAATGCTTTTTGAGTTAAAATCCCCAGAGTATACACGAATCTGTAGTACTGGAAGAAATTTTTGAAATAATCCAGGAGTTGAATTAGATAGATTGGAAAGTCCTGTTTATCCTTCAATTTTTCCCGGAAGAGTTAGATGTGTTATTGGATAATGTCTACAATGCATTGGAAAAGTGTCTGCAGGAAATTGGAAGGAAATGTGGTTTTTCCATTTCGTGGAGGCAGGTGTTCCTCTAGGCTAAGTTTAACCTTTAAAACATGAAGAGATCAAAAATCTTCCTTCTGGGAGATTCCACAGCTGTGTATAGTGCTTTTTCAAACCCTCCTTGGAGAAGGATGCTCATCATACATCTAGCAATCTGATACATGATGCAGAGACTAATGAGAGAAGTTAGAAGATGGCTAATTTTTTTTTCTTACTTACCTAAGGATCTGGATCCAAAAAGAACACATTTCCCTTAATCCCAACAAAGACAGTGTGATATCATTTAAATATATAAAAAGACTTAGTCTCAAAACCTCAAAATTGGAAAGGAGGGAACCAAATGCCGTTAATTAATCTTAAACTTGACCATGAATCCAAGGGTCAGTCATTCTCTGCTTAAAGATTTCAAATAATATGGAGCACAGTCCCTTTCAAAGTACTTTCCACTTTGGATAGCTTTAGTTGTTAGGAAGATTTTTCTTTCATAGAATAAAATTCAGCCTCTCTTAGCTCTCAGTTCTGTCTCATAGGCCAAGTCAAAAAGAACAAACAATTTTCCTTTGTATGAGAGTTATACAGTCTCTTCTTCATGCTAAATTTACCTCACTTTATGATCTTATGGCCTCGTTTCTGATCCCTCTCCCCATCCTGGATGACCTCTTATGGACACTCAATTTGTCAGTGTCACTATTAAGATACAATACTCAGAACTGAAGGCAATATCCTGATGTGGCTGTCCCTTCACAGAGATAGTAATACTAAAACCTCCCACTTTCTTGCTTTTATACATGTGGTTATTAAGCTTCTGAGAACATTAGTTTTGCTTTGTTTTGTTTTAGCTGCCATGTTATACCATGAATTCATATTGATCTTATAGTCTTCTAAAAAAAAAGTCTTATGTTTTTCATATAAACTACTTTAGCATATTTGTACATTTGCAAATGATTTCTTAAACACAAGAATAATCGTTTATTTTACTTTTACTAAATGTTTCAGTATTTAATTCAGTTCAATATCATAGGCCATTAATATCTTTTTGCAGTCTGATTCTGTTTTCAACATTTAAACAATTAAAACCAATTTAACTTCAACAAATTTTTACTGAGTATTTATGACATGCAAGGTACTCTATTAGGTGTTGAGGCTATAAAGACAAAAAACAAAGTAGTCCCTGACCTCATACAACTATATTCCACTGTAGTAATATATCATGGGCACAGATATTTATCTATTTTTTTAACTTAGGAAGGAAAGCTCAATTAACAAGGGAGGATCAATAAAAAGCTTGATTAAGAAGTGGTACCTCAAATGAACCCTAAAGGAAGCTAGAAATTCTAAAATGGAAATGAGGAAGCAGTGTCTTCTAGGCATAGGGAGAGACCTATTCACTGTTTGAGATGGAAAATGATATATCTAGTTTGGAGACCAGTTGGTAGGACAGTTCTACAGGAATGCAAAGTGTCTGAAAGAGAGTAATATGAGAAAAAAATCTGTAGGAATCAAATTGCAAAGGGTTTCAAATGACTGCCAAGTTTGTCATTCATCCTAGAGGCAATAGAGTCAGTTAAGATTTTTAAGTAGAGAAATAATATAGTCAGATCTGTGTCTTAATTTGATAGCTGGATGAGTATTCACCTCCACTGAATCTTACCCTCAAAGCTTTATCATGGCATGGAGGTGTCTCTGCATTCTCAAAAGCCACATCAACAAACTATCAACTCTATTGTGTTTTATCATAAAAATAGGCTTTGACTATGGTCCCAGCTTTAGACCAAATATGCTTTCTGAAGACCAAAGCAATTCACTACAGACACCCACACCAATAATTGTCTATTCAACAGGTAAATAAATTTTTTTTGACCAGGATAATCCACAAAATAAATAATATTTTTAAATGGCCCTCTGTCCTCTGTAGCTTCACCTTCTTCAGTGATGGTGACAAAGAGTTGAGGAAGAGGACAGAAGATGCTAAGAATCAAATAGTTATCGAATCATTAACAGACTTTATTTTGGCTGTTGGAATTCTAATTGTGAAATCCTTATCTGCTGACTAAATAGTTGGCATCTTGTTAGAGGAGCCAAATCACATTGCTCTTTACATTCTTGCTATAAACAAAAGCAGCAGAAAGAAGGAAGTTGTAGCTAAACTGAAGGATGGCTTACAAGAGACTCCTTGGAGAGGCGAAGAGAAGTGTCAGCAGAGCAGGTTTTATTGCACACCTAGAGGCAATAAGGAATATCATTTCATAAAACATGTGGTCATTACATACTGCAATACAAGTGGTATATATCTGCATAAAAGTAAGTGCAGTTCATTCACCAGGAAGTTATAGCTGGTGCAATGGCCACATCCTGGTGAACTGTCTTGGCACATGGGCTAAATCAGGTTAAGGGTAAACAATGTTGGTGAATTAGGGGGATGTCTACCCCAAGCATGTGAAGACTTCACCAGTGAGAGGCAGATGAGAACAATTTGCTCCAATGGCTAGGAAGGCAATTGAAGCAAGCTTTGTGGAGCACTTAGAGCTCGGTGAGATATGCAGGACACCAAGATCATCCATTGCATCCCAGACCATTGCCAATTGTCTTTATCTTTATACTTTATCTTTAGTAACATATTTTGCAGTCAACCAGTCAATAAACACTTATTAAGTATCTGTTATGTGCCAGGCACTGTGCTAAAAAATTTGATTTTATCTTGCCATTGAACTTCTGATTACTTGGGAAGAGAGAATGAGACCCACAACTTTGTGTGACACTACCTCACTTAGTCAAGACATCACCCCATGATGCCATTGGTCCTCTTTGAAAACAAAATACAAACAACAATCTGTCCTCTACTCAACTGGCTGCTCTCCTGGACTTCATGATCTCTAGAAACTCATTATCTTGCAAACACACCTTCTGAGGATTCCCAGCCCCTGGACCTCTTTCCTCCCTCTGTCTGGAGGGATGATATCCTCATTATTTTTGGATTATTATTAAGATTATCCTTTTCTAGATCTAGATCATGCTATAGAAGAAAAATTATCAGCAGAGATCTTCTCTGATCTTCCATTTAAGGAGGTAGCCCAGAGCAGTCATCTCACCATTTCCCTACTTAGTTGCAGGGTTTCATTATGCCCCTGGCCAGGTGCCTTCCCTCCCTCTCTTTTTCAATTTCTTTTCATGTCTTTTCTTCCTTCAGAGGATGAGCTCCTTGAGGTCAGGGACTCTCTTTCCCCTTTCTTGGTATCCCCAATTTTTAGCACAGTGCCTGGTACACAACAGATACTTAATAAGTATTTATTGACTGGTTGACTGCAAAATATGTTACTAAAGATAAAATAGAATGGCTAGGTGGCCCAGTGAATAGAGCACCAGCCCTGAAGTCAGGAGGACTTGAGTTTAAATCTGGTGTCAGACACTTAACACTTTACTAGCCATGTGACCTTGTGCAAGTCACTTAACCCCAACTACCCTGCCTTCCCTCCTCCAAAAAGCAAAAAAAAAAAAAAAAAAAATAGAGAAAAAAAAGATGTCGTGACAAATTCTACTAAGAACTTCATAAAATCAACATAAACTCTGACCAACCAACCTGTTTTGAGTCTTTTGCTTATGAACCTCTGCTGTCATTAACTTTACCTACTGACAATATCATTTTATTGGTCTGGGAAGTCAGAAATGCGCAATAAAGTGTATACTGAAAGATCAGACCTCCACTCCTTTGGACTGTCTTTTGTATTCTGGATCTTTCAGCAACGTGATGTTACAGTCATATATATAAGTGCCATCTGTGTGTGAGTCCTGGTGCACTCCAACCTTTCCTCACCTTTAACCATAGGAGGTCTGGGAAACACTTAATTCAGCAAGACTGTTTCATAGGTTCACTTGATTTTCCTCCACATCAGTCATTCTATGATTCTGTGCATCATATGGTCCTTACTCCCACCCTACTCCTTTTTTTTCTTTCCTCCATCCCCCTTTCCTTATACCATATCAGTCAGATTCAGTTTATCTCCTCCTAACAGGAGATCTCCAAGGATATCCCCTAATTTCCCTGGGTGAGGTTTAGAGAATAATGTTGCCTTCCACCCTTTTCCTTATGTTTATCCCCAGCATAGATTGTCTTCTTTGAAAACATTAAGTTTTTTTGGACTAGCTTAGGGAGTGTGGGGAAAGGCAGGAGACTAGAGCCACTGCAAGGGTTGAAGAGCCTCTATTAGTCTTTCTTTCCCCTTCCCCTTCTCTGTTCTCCTTCTCATTCCTTCTTTTCCTTCCCTCCCCTCCCCCAAATCTCTCTTTTCTTTCCTTTCTTCCTGAATGACACAGGCCACAACTCTGCATAATAAGTTAACTCAGTACTACAAGGAGGCTCATCGTCCTTTATTAATGCTTCTGGCTCTTTAATTGGCCTTTTCTTCCAAATCAGTTCAGATAACTGGTTTCTAGGAATACAAACCTGATTTATTTATTGATGCATAAAGTTCTAACTACATACTCTGTGAGAAGCCTAGTAATGAGTTGTTAAATATTTTCCTTTTCGGTTATTGTCAAGAGTGAGCTCTCCGAGAACGAAAGGGAGCGAGCATTTATACGGCACCTACTACATCCTGGGCAGCGCGCTAAGCCCTTGACAATATGATCTCATTTGATCCTCACAATGGCCCTGAAAAGGAGGTACTGTTATTATGTCTATTTTACAGCTGAGGAAACTGAGGCAAACATCAATTAAGTGACATGTCCAGGATCACACAGCTAATCAGTGTCTGAGTTATTATCTCCAGCAATCTATCCATTGTACCGCCATCTGTACTCATACTTCATAATTTTGAGCTTTCTTAAGCATATGTCATATTTTAATTTGTTATTTATCACCTCTATCATACTAGACTTTAAACATCTTAAGGACAATCTTTTTTTTATTATTATTATACCAGAATATGAAGTTAAGGAATATCCCTTACTCTAATAAAGTTCCTCCACCACAAAATGTCTATGTAATCTGTGGTCCAAGGAACTTTTTGACTCTGGAGATGGCAGTATTGGAAAGTCAGGGACATGGTAATGAAGAGATTCCTGGGTGGCAAAACCCAATGATTGCAAGAGAGGAGTGAACCATATGGTCCTAGAGATGCAGTGAGCAATGGCATGTAGATAATTCCATGATCAAACAGACAAATTCCAAACTGAGAACAACATAGGACAAAGTCATTACATGAAAAAGCAAATCTAGACCTTATGTCCCACTAACATTGTGTGTTAGAAAGGGGCCCTAGTGCCTTTTTCTTCTCAGGATCCCTTAATCATAAGTGTGGGCTATATGACTGGATGGTTGTATAGATCCCTGGAGAGAAGAAATACCCATCAGAGAGTAAAGGAGCATTGATTTGACTGTTTATGCATTTTTTTTAGGGTGGCATTTCGCCAATGTGATACCCACAGCAGCTGCTATGCATATGCAGGCATATTCCTAGGTTTAAGTTGCAAGATATAATAGACTCTCTTCCTTGAAGATGAAACCAAGACTTTTGTTCAAACACAGGAAGCCAAATCCATCATAGTAGCAAAGGAGTCTATATACATTGCCATTGCAGGGAGCAGCAACATCCCAAGCCTTCCCTCCATTAGGCCTCCCCACAAAACAAGTTCTCCCAGGTAAAAACCCTTGCTCTCTCACTCCCTCTGCTCCCTTTCTCCCAGCTCAGTGTCACTCCCATGTGCTTCACCACGGCCTGCTCCAGGCACCAAGCCCCTCCCATCACAGGCTCCTGTGATTCAGGCTCAAAGAAGGTCTCTTAGGCCTATTCACGGTCAAGAAAGATGGTCCCATTCCACTAACAATATGCCAACAATACAGGCAGTTAAGTGAGATTGTAGATAGAACACTGGGCCTGGAGTCAGGAAACCTCCGGTCAAATCTGACTTCAGACATTTACTAATTGTGTGACCCTGAGCAAGTTGCTTAACAGCTGTTTACCTCCGTTTCCTCAACTGTACAATGGGGATAATAATAATACCTATATCACAGAGTTGCTGTGAGGATCAAATGACATAATATTAGACACATCATAAGCGCTATATATATGTGTATATATTATATATATACATATACACACATATATACATGTACACACACACACACACATATGCTTATTCCCTTCTCTCCCTCTCTGGTCTCCATTTACATTACAGAGAATTTGCCGTATTGAACAGACTGACAAAACTTTTGTGGGCCATAACTGAGCGGCAGAATTAGTCTCCTTTTATACAGCCTTTCTTTGTACTATACCTATATCTACTCTCACTCGTATATGCATGCCCATATTGAATATATACATATGCATTAACATAAACACACACACAGAGGGTTAGACAACATATCACCTCCGGGTACAGGACTATTTTCATAAGTGAAACATTTCACCAACATGTCACTGAGAAATGAAGCAAATACATGACTTTTTGGAGACTCACTCGGCTATTGGAGCAGCAGTTCTTTGTACATCCGCTTATACTTTGGCCTTTTCTGTTCTGGAAGTTATAAAGGGGAATTTTTAAGTAATATTGCCAATAAGAACAGAACATACCCTGAAGGAAAAATTTCTGTCATGTCTCTTAACTCTCCTGGCTTCTTTACTTCCCTAGAAAGCAGTAACTACAGGGAGCAGCACAGCTTTAGAGAGACAAACAGAGTATGATATAATTGCTCTAGCCCCATCCCTTGTCCCACAATTCAACTCAATTCAACAACTATATATTAAATACCTACTCTGTGGAAGGCAATACATACAAAATGAGTTAAGGACAAATGTTACTAGTCTCGGACTGGACACAGGAGAAGTTTGCTTATTTATTCACAAAATCATACATCTATCGTTGGAAAATACCTTTGAGATTATCTAGTCCAATCACCCTTATTTTACAGATAAGAAAACCAGTTCCTAGGACTGCTCAGATGTCCCACTAATTTCTAATTCAGCCTTCAATTCATCCTTCTACTCCACTTCCGGTTTAACATCCCATCTCTCTTCTTCAAGGATAAACTTCTTTAATAAGTTATCCAGGGGCAGCTAGGTGGTGCAGTGAATCACCCTGGAGTCAGTGTAATGTTAATGAAATCAGAAGATCTTCCATGCCCCTTTCTATTGGCACCTACTGAAGGCACTTGGTACCTCAAAGGCTTAGCTCCTTACTTCCAGTTAACTCCTTGGGAGTAATCACAGCTGG
>JAQQSW010003491.1:0-14680 GCA_028646575.1 Pseudocheirus occidentalis | reverse complement strand
GGAGGGACATACAATTAACCTCTCACAATTTGCCCACCATGGAGATGTCCTGTGTAATTACACAGGTACAGCCTGTATTGAATTGCTGCTCCCCCCAGTGGGAGTGGGTGACAGGGGAGGAACTGCAAGAATCTAGTATTTAAAGCTATACAATTAAATGCAACTGGGAAATAATACATACAGGGACGGGGGCCGGGAGGAGCTCCCTGCCCTGCTAGAAAGCTTGAGGGGTGTTGGAGGAGGGCATAATAGGGAACAGATTGTGGGAGGGGTCTTACAGTAGGACCAATGTTCTGGGCTGGGGGGTAGGGACAAAAAGGGGACAAAATTTGTAACTCAAAACCTTGTGGAAATGAATGATATAACCAAGAAAATAAATTAAGATTTAAAAGGCAAATTCAAGTTTTTCTATTCTGCTCATAATTTTTGCTTTACAAGACATAAATTTGACTCTTATAATTCTCAAAAAAAAACCAAATTGTATTTTTAAAATGAGACATGAGAACTTGAAACAATTGCAGAGGAAATAAAGGAAATTATCAGAAACTATTTTGTCCAATTATATAGCAAAAGTGCCCATTTAGAGGAAATAGATAAATACTTACAAAAATATAAAATACTCAGATTAGCAAAACAAGAATATATCATTTAAATAACTCAGTATCTGAAAAAGAAATTGAATGAGTCACAATTGAATTCCCAAAAGAAAAAAAATTTCTTAGCCAGATCCATCCACAAGTGAATTCTATCAAATATTCAGAGAAAAACTAATTCTAACAACACATAAGCCATTGCAACAGTAAGAAGAGGAGCCTTTCCAGTCTCTTTCTATGATACAAGTATGATCTGGATACCTAAAAGAGGGAGAGATAAAGCAAAGATAGAAAGCAATAGACTACTATCTCTAATGAATATTGATATAACTTGTTTCATTAAAATTAACAAAGAGACTGACAGTATATATAAGGAAGATTATAAACTATTCCCAGGTTGGGTTTATACCAGGAATATAGGATAAATCCAACACAAGGAAGACTATAAATATAATGTCATGATAATAATATAAATAATAAAAACTATGTGATTATATCACTCAGTGATGAAAAGGCTTTTGATAAAATCCAATACTCATGTCCATTTTTTAAAAATCTAGACATCATAAGAATAAATGGACCTTTCCTTTGCATACTAATAGTAGTTATCTAAATGCAAGAATAAACATTATACTTAATAGAGAAAAATTAGGGGTCTTTCCAATAAGATCAAGGTTAATGCAAAGTTGCCTATTGTCCCTGGACATGATGGTATGTATCTGGAATACCAGTTACAAGGAAGAGTAATTCTGGTGGCTCTCTTGAGCTCAGGAATTCTGAGCTAATATTGGCTATAAAGCAAGTGTCTGCAATAAGTTTGGCATTAATATGTCGAGCCACTGCAAGTAGGGGCTACCAGGGTGCCTAAGGAGTGAGGAACCAGAGAAGGTCAAAGCTCCCACACTGATAAGTAGTGGGATGTGTCACCGTAAGTAGCCTTTGCTCTTCTAGACTGGGCAAAATAAGGAGACTCGGTAGTTAATACTTTTTAAATGTCTCTTTTTACTACTGTTAATCAACATATGCTAGAAATATTAGCTATAGCAATAAAAAAGAAAAAGAATAAGAAGCTGAGGGAATATAGACAACAAGAAAAATATTATTCCTTTGAGTGCATAAGACAATGGTATACTTAGAAAATCCCAGAGAGTCAACTAAAATTAGTTGAAATAATAATTCCAACAAAGTCACAGAATAAAAGATAAATCCACATAAATCCCATATATAACAAACAAAACCAGCAAAAAGAGTTAGAAAGAGAAATTCTACTTGATCGTGTGTCTTCCAAGTTTCACCCAGGGACTATATGAATTTAACTATAAAATATTCTTTGAAGAAATAAAGATAAACCTAAATAATTGGAAAAGCAATAGTTCTTCATGAGCAGGTTGAGCCAAAATAATAAAAATGACAATACTACCTAAATTAATTTACTTACCCAGTGCTGTACTCATCAGACCCCCCCCCAAAAGAATATTTTGCAGAGCCATAATAATAATAATAAAATTAATATCAAGGAATAAAAAGGTCAAGATTCTCAAAAGTGGTGAACATGACTCTATCAATAGTAGATCTCATACTATGCTACAAGACAGCAATTATTAAAATGATTTGATACTAGCTTTCTTTAAATAAGGGATGCCAAAGATTAGGTATACAACATGCAGAAGCAAACAAATACAGTCATCTGCTATTTGATAAACCCAAAGACCTGAGTTACTCAGGTAAGACTCATTATTTAACATAACTTCTGGGAAAACAAGTACAACAATCTGAAAGAAATTAGATTTAGCCAAGCCATTATCTGAGGAAGTAACTTCTGTGAAGAAAGGGCTAGCTATCTTCACCATGCTCAGTCTAAATGAATCAGCTAGACACCCTGAGGGGGGACACAAGAGGTAACAAATGCCAGCTTAGTTTAACCACCATAACCACCCATTTTGAATGCCACCTTCTCTCAAACCTTAATGAAGACAGCCTTAGAACATTAAGCCTAAGAGATTTGGGAATGGCAATACTCCCTCAACCACCTGACCTGCTTCCATGTGGAACCATAATTGAGAGGATAAATCACTGGATGGAAGGGACCCACCTTCTTCATCACCACCAACTGCTGACCAACCAGTTAGGGGCAAGAACCACTAAAGTGACAATACCCATGGACCACCAGTTGTGCTTTCAGACTAACCTTCACAACCATCAACCTTCCAGGGAAGTAAATCCCATGTAAAAGGGGCCAGCCATCCCCTACCAACTGCCATTCACAGATCAGGCCTGCTAGACTAGCCAAAGCAGTAAAGTTCCCTAAGGGAGAGATAGGAGGCAATGTGTATCAGGCACAGTTAATCACTTCTACCCCCTTGACCAAGATCTCCCCTCAGACCCAGATAGAGATAGCCCAGGACCCTGAACCCAAGAGTCTTTTGGAATAGCAATGCTTCCAGCCCAGTTCCCTCAGTCAACATTCTAGCAAGCAACCTCTTGTTGAGAAGTAGCCTAGAAACTGCTCCTTCAGGTGCTACAGCCATATCTATTGAAGATGCAGAGAAGAAGGTTCTTAGCACTGCCAAATGGTTCAGCATCAGAAACTGATGTTATGCTATCAAGTGGAGATAATGTGAAAGATGAAAGATCCAAGAACCATGGAACCTTTCCATCTGACTTGTAGCTAGAACCTTCCATATATGCTATTTTCCCCATTAAAATGTGAGTTCCTTGAAAGCAGGTAATGTCTTACTTTTCTGTATGTATCCCCAGTGATTACAGTGCTCCACAAATAGTAACTGCTTAATAATTCATTCATTCATGTATTCACCTAGTACATCCAGATGGAAATTCTTAGATAATAAAAGTAAATTGTAATCAAATTATAAGAATGAGGAAGAAAGCATTTCACAAACTTTAGAGTACAATATAAATGCTAACTACAGATGAAGAGTGTATAACTAAACAAGTAATAAAAATGCTCACACAAGATGTTGGGCTATTTTGACTATATAAAATTAAAACACTTGCTCAAATAAAACTAATAGAGTAAAAATTTTAAAAGAAAAAAGGCAACTGGGAAAAAAAACTTTACAAAAAGTTTCCTTGATAACATTCTCATTTCTAAAATGTATAAGTGAGTGAAAGAACTGAAAACTTCTCAGATAATACCCTAAAATCTAGTAAGGCTTTTTGTGGGAAACAGGCCCAAGTTTCCCTTCACTGGAAGTCACATGATTTACAAGGACGCAGAACTCAAAGCAGTAGGGAGTCACCCCTCTCCTCAGTGACACCTCAGCATAAGAAATGCCAAATAATGGCAGAAATGTTTTCTCAAATGTACGTTGGGTGGTCTACTGTTTCCTTGTTCTGGTACTTGAGGCAGATTGCTGGGCTTAGATTGTGCTCCTGACTTCTAGCCAATGGAAGAAAGGGTCAGAATGGGGGTGGGGGAGAATTCCATGTTAGGGCTTTATAACTTTTGTCATTTCCTTTTGTAAATTGTAAATTCCTTTTTGCCATTTACTTTTGTAAATTGCTCCTCCTCCCTAACCATTTGTCAGGAGAGTGGCCCTTTCTTGAGATGTTAATAAACCATTCTCTTCTGCTCCCTACCTTGAGAAGCCTGAGTATGTTTTGGGTAAGGATCTCTGTTGCACACAGTTTTGGAGTACACACATAAGGAATTGATTCTAATTTAAAAGACTATAAGCCCGTGGTTCTCAACCTTCCTAATGGTGTGACCTTTTAATACTTGTATGTGAGCGTATCTGCATGTGGGCAGACCGCCTGGAGACAGATTGAGGAGCGTTGTCTCCGTTCCTAAGACCTTCGGAAATGTTTTTTCCAATGGTCTTAGGTGACCCCTATAACCCCTGTGAAAGGGTCGTTCAACCCCCAAAGGGGTTGCAACCCACAGGTTGAGAACCGCTGTTATAAGCTATTCCCAAACAAAAGATTAACGGATATGAACAGGATGTTTCCGAATGAAGAAATTCAAATAACTACTAAATAGATCAACTTTGAGGTCCAACCTCACATCTATTAGACTGGCAGAAGAAAAAACAAATGTTAAAGGGCTATAGGAAAACAGGCATACATATTTATACATACAGATATATACATGTACACATACACAGAGACATGAATATTTCTAGCATCTCTTTTTATAGTAGCCAAAAATTAGCATATTGTGGCATATGGATATAATGGGATATTATTATGCCGTAAGAAATTGAGATTTTTATAAACTAATTCTGAATAAAGGAAATAGAACTAGAAGAATAATTTGTACAGCAATAAAAACATTATATAGAGAAACAACCTTGCAAGACTTAGGAACTTTTATCAGTTCAATTATATGTACACACCATGAGTCCAAAGGAAAAAAGACGTAACATACCACTCACTTCTTGACAAAGGTTAGGAATTTAAAATGAAAAGACACATTTTTGGACATGGCTAATGTGGGAATGTGTTTTGCCAGACTACATAGATATGTATTGAGGATTTTGTTGTTTGCTTTGTTTGCTGATAGCCTGCTCAATGTGGGAAGGAGAGTGGGAGGGCTGAACTAATTTTAAAAAAATATTCCTTAAGTTTAAAAATACAGAAGATTATATAACTAAGCAAAGACAATGGCTATGCCACATTCAGTGGGAATTACAAGATTAGAAGGGCTCAGCTCGAGCAAGACCAGCACAATTTCATCTCTAAAACATATCAGCGGCCCTGCAGCATCACAGATATGGGTCACCACAACCCTACATGTGATTTCCCATTTGAGTTCCCAACATACATCATTCTTTCCAATGATACCCATATTTGTCAGATAGTATTCCCATGTTTGAGAGGGGGAGGAGGGGAATGTTTTACTGTTGGTTTTCTTAACAAGACATTTCATTAAATGCCTTTGGAAAACAAAACAATTTTAATCAGTTTCTTATATCTTAGATATGAGATCTTTGCCAGAGAAATGTCCGTTTTCCCCCAGTTACCTGCCTCTCTTCAAATATTATCTATATTGGATTTGTTTGTATGAAACTTTCTAATTATATGCAATCAAGATGGTCCATTTTGTCTTCTTTATCCTCCTTATCCATTGTTTGATCAGGAACTCTTTTCCTCATTCATAAATACTTCTGTGATCCTCTACTTTGTTTGCCATGTGTTCTTGCCATCTAAGTCATGTATCCACAAGAGATTGGAGCTTAGATATTGTGAGATGTTGTTCTAACCCTAATTTCTGCCAGACTGCCGTCCAGTTTTTTCAGCAGTTTTTAACTAACAGTAGGTCCTTCCCCCTGTAGCTAAAGTCTTTTTTATTGAACACTAGGTTACTATGTTTGTTTTCTTCTGTATAAGAATATGTCTAATCAGTCTACTTTGCTGTAGTGGATAAAGTGTTGGATCTGGAGTCAGGAAGACAGGAATTTAAGTCCCACCTCAGACACCTACTACCTCTGTAACACTGGGCAAATCATCTAAACTCTCTTAGCTTAGGTTTCTTCATCTGTAAAATGTGGATGTAGTAATAGCACCTAGCTTATAGGGTTGTTACGATGATCACATGATATAACATATGTTTATGTACATGTTCTGCATATGTATGTTCTATTATATATGTTTAGGTAATATATGCTCTATACACCTTTAAGCACCATGTAAATGCTAGATAGTGGCCATGGAAGTGGAGATAATAATAATTTAATCCACTGATATACCTCGCCATTTCTTTTACCGGTGTCAGATTGTTTTGATGATAACCCCTTCGAGGTAGTCTTTCCTTCCCACTTTTTTTTTCATTATTTCATTTGAGATTCTTCATCTTTTGTTTCTCCAGATCAGGACTGTCAGACAAGATGCCTATTCTGCCAAGTACTGCCTGAGCCAAATGTAAATTTAATTGGGAAATACTTAACAAAATAAATTAAAACAATAAAACACAGATATCATCGCATATTAAAATTAAGTCAATAGGTAACCTTGGGGACCCTTACCTATGGCTCCTAGTGGCTTCCATTCCTATTTGAGTTTGACACTACTGCTCCAGCTGAATTGTTATTTTTTTTCTAGATCTAAAAACTAGGCCTTTGGTAGTTTGGTATGGCACTGAATAAATAAATTTAGGTGATGATATCAATTTTATTATATTGGCTCACTCTACCCATAAATAGTTGTGGGTTTAGGCTTCTTTCTTTTGAGTTCATGTGAATTGGCTCCTTTTCCCTTTATGGATTTCAGTTTCTTCTTTGGATCTGGAAGAGCATCAACAAGGCAGTTGTGTGTCAGAAATAGAAAGCAAGAGAAGTTAAAAGCAGAGATCAGCATCTATTCAACATGGTTTAGTTGAATACTTCACTTTGCTTCAACGACCTTAAAACTTTCTATCATTAAAAAAAAAACACCTTGCTACCACTGATGGCATTAGAGGCAGTGTTGATGAGCACAACAGAATAAAAGTACCAAGGAGAAGCAGTGATAGAAAAGGACTGAAAAGCAAAGCTTTCAGAGCCAATATTATTTTGTAAAGGAAAAACTGTGGGAAGGAAAGGGTAAGGGAAAGGTGATAAGGAAGTAAAATGGATAAAGGCAATAGGCAAGTTAAGAGATTCCCTCCACGTCCCACCACAAGTCAATGACAAAGCCAAAATAAAATTCCAAGATTCCTGAGTATCTTTCTGCTAAAAGTAACTAAAGCATACTGACTATGCTTTCTGCTAATCCACACTATAGCTCACGGCCAATAGTTATTTAAACAGATACAAGTGGTTCATGTTATGATGAAGTCAGTTGTAATGAAAATTCCACGTCTATGAAACATGCTGATGGCCAGCTGCCTTCCCTGGAGTTTCCCGCACAGTTACATTCCATTAACCCCAAGTTGTTTTTGTTGAAATTTCATCCACATTCTCCAAACCCACGTTGTTGGGACTCATTGATCATTCAAGCATGTGCTGGTCAAAACCAAAGTTTGTAGAGTAGAAGTAGAATATAGAGCAGTGTGGTATAATAGTGATGGTGTTCCCTCGGACATCCATATTGTTTTGTACCTTTTGAAGTCCAGACCAGTAATGAAGTTCCCTCATTGCTATAGTCCAGAAAACATTTTGGTCATCTGAGCCCATATTGCCCCTTAGTTGACCAAATAGTGAACTGGGTGAATTTTCACTAACTCACCAATTAGGCCAACTGTAATGATAATGGGAATTTGAAGATCTTCCCTTATTTGAAGATTTCCCCTACCTCCTAGGAGCCTGTGGTGGGAGGAGCTTGCTGAAGGGTGGAGCAGAGCCTAAAGGAAGCTAGAATTCAGAGCAGTTAGAGACAGAGGGAAGAGAAGATGCACCCAAGCAGATAACTAGGCTTGTGAATGTTGGTTTGTGGGAAGGTTAAAGGATGTTGTGGCTCTCTGCTACATTGTGGTATATTAACTTCTATGTTGCTATGATGAATTTGGTTTCCTGGCATTGGATTTGGTTTTCTGTTTTCTGAACAAATGTTTTCCTTCTGTCTTCTGTATGGAGTCTGTTATATTTTTGTGATTGAACACTATGCCAGCATATTCGCAGTCACTCTCAGTCCTGTGACTATTGTGTTGGCACTACACCAGCTCAGCCCAAGGGTTGTATATTCAAAGCTGGGTGAATTGACAAGGCACATGATTTCTGGTTTTAGCCTAGATGGATTCAGACCAGGTTAGCTTCAGAGTTTCTCCAGAGCATGAATTCAGAGGCATATCAATGAGAAAGCAATTACAGAAACAAAAGATTTAGGTTGAAAGGTCAGCAATAGACCACAAAGCAAGATACAGGATGTGTTTTGGTTATGTTTTTTTTAATGTAACCATTTATTTCATTCAAAACACCTCACCACACTTCAATCTCTTATAGTAACTACTTGAATTCTCTGCCTTTGCCTTGCACTAAAGTGCCAGCATAGTCTCAGGCTGATCCACCATAACTCCTTGTCCTTCAATGGCCCTGATAAAGCTTGGAAGCCTCATATAAATTTTAATGTCTTTTTATGACACCAGTGAACTTTTTGCACTGGGTAACTTGTTTTATTAGACCTCCATTGGAATCCAAACAGTCAGATTCCATTTTTAGTTTCCATCTTTAGGTCCTTGCTAATTTCTGGTATTTAGAATTGTTCTTCACCCTTTCATTAAGCATTTCCATGAGAGATTTCTCTAACATTTAGGCATGGCAAGTAAATAAATATGTGCTTATGCGCAAGGGAAAGAGTTGTGAATGACTTCTCATGTGATTATGCTGCTTCATCAACAGCACCAAATGTTACCCCCATCTTCTTGAGTGCTGATCCATGTGTTTATAATTAATGGTTGCATACTAAAAACCTTCAGCATATATTATGGCTCTTGAATTAATTTAAGTAATTTTGTGAAGACCCAATAGAGCCTGGGCAGAAGTTTGGCCATTAGTAGCTTAATTTGAATACTCTAAAAGTCCAGATAACTGTCCACCTACCTTTCAGTTCCAAGATATGCTGATTTTTCCATTCTGTTTTGCTTTCACAGATGTGTCTGCATGTGTGTGTGTGTGTGTGTGTGTGTGTGTGTGGAGGGGTACTGAGTTCGTGTGTGTGCACAATGGTGGGAAAGGGAAACTTCCATTGCATTGTTCTAGTGGTGGTCACAGATGACAAAGGGGCCATAGTCTTTATCGAAGTTAGCAATTCTTCTTCAAGAGCTTGTTTTGAATTTGGATGGCTCTTTATGGAACCATTTCTGTGTTTCTATTTCAGACATTGTACATGTTGTTTGTTTTTTATCCTTAATTTTCAAGGAGAACCAGTGACATCATGGGATGATGTCTTGACTTGCACATGAATTGTATTTAAGTGAGGTAGAGCTGCACAACGTCATCAGCCTCACTCTCTCTTCTCGAGTCATCAAAGTGGCCTGTTTTTCAGTGGATGGCCCTAGCATCTTCAATGACTAATCAGGTTCTAAGCATTCCACAAAGCTTACTTCAGCTGCCTTTATGGGACAAATTGTTCTTATCCACCCATTCTGCCAGGGAAGTGTTCACATCCTCCTAACTCACCTATAGGCTTGAGGCCTATTGGCTACCCTCAACTTAGGTTAGCCTGTCTACCAAGACAGTTTACCAAGGCATGGCCACTGCACATGTTATAGCTTCTTGGAGCACAGGTGAGAGTTGAATGCTATGTGGACACCAAAGGTGGATGAATAGCCCTGAAAAAGACTCAGCAAGCCTCACACCAGAGGTGCTAGTACTCAATGAACACTCTATATTCTCCTGTTGTACATAATCGTGTATCTAAAGAAGATACTTCTGAGATCTGGCTTTGTGAACTGACCAAATTATTCTTCTGCAAATGACCTTGAGGCTATGACTCCATGTTGTCCAATATCTAGATGAAAACCAAAAGGAAAATCAGAATCTATATGTCTCAAGTATTTGAACACATGACATCATGGGAACCAAACATCCTGAAGACTAAGTGAATTTCTTTTCTTCTAGATAGTTATTGTCAAATAGACAGAACCCCTTGCCTTTCTCCTATGCATTTCCACAAATAATTTATTCCTAGCTTGTTATATTAAAGATATTCCTTCCCCTAAAGACCTGTCCTAGTGCCTCATCATGGCATGGGGGTACCCTGAATTCTTATGAATTATGACAGTGTAGCACAAACTATAGATATTTCAAATACTAATTCTTTGATGGCCTTATATGAGTGTAGCCTGAGTATCCAGCCTAACTCAGTTGGTAGAAGCTCACCTGAACTACAAAGATGGCCACTAAGTACTCCTCATTTCGAACCACAGCAAAGCCCTGAGGCAGAACTAATGGGGATTGAAGGGTTGAGTACTTCAACTATCCCTCACCTCTCTATAATCAGCCAGACCCCAGGACCCGACTTATCCCTGCCTTGACCATCAGAAAGCCAGGGATTCTTGACCTCCTCTCTTGCTGCCACGCTCTACTACCACTCCCTTTTTTGCTCAGGAACTGATGAACAAATTAATTATACTCTTTCTAGTGTCATGACAGGTCACTGTCCAGTAACTCCACTCAGAATCCTTGTGATTCAGTGTCACTGGGTAATGAGGCAGAAACTCCATTCCCTAGCTACCATGTATCCATCCATCCATTCGTGTCAGCACTATATTTTATGTACCATAAAATTCCATCCCTTCTATTGTTTTTTATAGAACATTGCCTTTTGCCAATGACAAACCATCCTTCATACTAAACCTGTTCCTTTTACGTTCCTTCCATCTCCTTAGAGTGATGGAGTGACCCTTTACTACTTGTATATGGGCGTATCTGCATGTGGGCAGACTCACCTGGAGACTGATAGAGGAGTGGTGTCTCAGTTCCTAAAACTATCAGAAATATGTGTTTTCCTGTGAACCCTGTGAAGGGATTGTCCAACCCCCAAAGAGGTTGCAACTCACAGGTTGAGGAAACTTGCCTCTTCCCACCCTACCTCTACCCATACCCTGAACCCCCTAAAGACACTCTGTCCCTGGCCATCATCTCCAGGACTGGATGTACCTTCAGTCTTGTCCCCAACACACTGAATCAGGAGGAAGAGTAAGCATGCTTTTTGTTCCTCGGGGCCACTTCCAGACCATCCCTCTTATTACTCATCCAGTTCTCTCCTCCTTTGAGGAGACATATCAACATATCCAGAGGCTGATGTCTGTTACACAATAAGCTCTCAGCATAGGAACATGAAGCTAAAGAGACTTCAGAAGTCACCTAGTCCAAACCTCTCATTTTTTATAGGAGAAAACTGAGACCCGAGGAGATTAAGTGACTTTCCCAATGTCAGATAAGTAGTAAGCATCAGAAATGGGGTCTGAACCCAGGTCCTCTCTCGTTATTAATTCCTGCCTTTGTACTTGAGAACTTGGATTTACGTATTCCTGCCCCCTAAAGCACCCCTCCTTATCTCTCATAATTTGTGCCTTTGGTCCTAGTCCCTCCCATCTTCCTTGGAAGCTTACCTTACTGATTATTCCCTTTCTCTCTTTCCCTAATTGTCAGTCTCTCCTTATCCAGGGATGTAAAGCCAAGCATGAGCAGCTCTCCAGAAGGCTGCTGCTGTGAATACCTCTAAAGTTCTGATCACATAGTATAGTGAACTCTCTATTTATTCAGCAGTAAACTAAAGTAAAACCTTCACATAAACCAAAGTTCAACATTCACAATGATATAACATAACAACTTGCTACTAAATTAGCCACATAGTTTTAACAAAAGATATCATTCAGGACACAAAGTACAAAGCTCTCCCACCCCTGGGTCACATTATCTTTATCTCAGTCAGTCAGAAAGTCATCTGTCATCTTGATTGGAGACTAGCTTCCAATCATCCTTAAGTCAATCATCCCAAAGGGATACAAAGTAGAAAATTCTCCCACCCCCAGGTCACAGTAAATCATAATCTTGTCAGTCAGCACTAAATACTTGAGGAAAGGTCCTTTCATCCTGACTCAGGGCTGGCTCCCAAATTCCGTGGTTCCCCTTCCAGACTCCCCACTCTTGTCCAAATTCACCCAATCATCACCAGGCAGCTCCCAGCTCCTGTTCCAGTTCAAAGGTCAGGGTGACCAGTCCACCTCAAGCCCTTCAAAGTTTCTGTTCCAAGGAAGAGAAAACTTAACAGAGCCACAACAATATATACACATATCAAGCTTAGCAGAATTATAACAATATTTGCACACATTGCCAGCACTATCATCTCAATTCACTTTCTGCCTATGAAATCAATACAAGTCAGTAGACAGAGTTCTTTTGTCTGACAAAGTAACACAATTCAACAGATAGAATGCTTCTATCTGACACAGTAACACAAACAACAGAAAGAAGGCTTCTGTCTGACAAAGTATACAAATACAAATCAACATAGAACAGAGTACCAGACACCACAAATATTCTCCCTCTCAGTTCTTCTCTCTTCCAGCTGTGCTCTGAGCTTTTATATGCTGATTTCTTTTCTTGTTCCACCCTTCCTGTTGCATCAGCAAGTTCCTACCACCTTCAAATCACAGGTGGGGCTCAAAACCAATTGAAGAACTGAAACAAGGTGCTAAGTATTCCTTTGCTTGCCATTACAAGTGGCTCCTTCCCTACTGTTACAAACATTATCAGTCCCTCCCCTCCCATCCTTATAAAGCCTTCATTTAGTCCTACCACCACCTCAAACTACCATTCTCTACCTCTAAATTATCCTATCACATTTAAACTCTTCTTTGCCTTCACTTTCTTCTAACACTCCCACTCTTCCTACTCCTTACAATTTAACTTTTCGTCTCATTACTCACTCATTCATTACTCAAAAACTATTCTCTTCAAGGGTGTCAATGATATATTAATTGCCACATCCAATTATTTTATCTCAGTCCTTATCCTACTTTACCTTTCTGTTGTCTTTGCCATTGTTGACCAGCTCCTCCTCACAGGTTCTCTTCTTTCTTTGGGTTTTCATAATAAGGTTATTTCCTCCTGTATGATTTTCCTCCTACCTGTCTGGCTACTCCTCAGTCTCCTTCCCTGGATCATCATCCTTGTCTCAACATCTATGTATACTCTACCCTCTGAGATCCTGGTCCCAAACTTTCTTCTCTTCTCTCTGTGCTTTCTTTCTTGATTATCTCCTTAGCTCCTATGAGTTCAAATACTTCTCTTTGGAAGAGAATCACAGATCTATAAAGCCAGTCCTAGTTTTTCTCCTAAACTCCATGTTTCCATTGACTCTTGGATATCTCTAACTAATTATCCTACAAACATCTCAAACTCAACATATCTCAAATAGGATCTGTCCCTCAACTTCTTTCCTCTTCTTAACTTCCCTTTTTCTGTTAGGGGCACTTCTATTCTTCCAGTCCCCTAGGTTCCCAACCTTGTAGTTATCCTTGACTCCTCTCCTGAACTCATATCCAAACAGTGACTTTTTCAATTTACCTCCACAGTATAGCTTTTATCCCTTCCCTTTCTCTCACTGAAAGGACACAGGGCCAACATATGCATTGCCTTAGTTTAATTCCTCATCAACTTTTGCCTGGACTATTGAAATAATTTCCTAGTCACTTTCCCAATATTTAATCTAACCCCTTTCCATTGTATCCACCTTCCATCCAGCTGCAAATTAATATTGCTAAAGCATAGATCTAATCATGTTGCTCCCGCACTCAAAAAAGTTCTAGTGATTGTCAATTTCCCCTAAAATGAGAGTGAAATTAACTTCTTAGGTTTTGAAACCCTTTACAATATGGCTCCAACCTCCCCTTTCAGGCTTGTTATATATCACTCTCTTTCACATACTCCATCATATTCAACTTTCAATTTCCTTTCTCCACTCCTTGGTGCAGACTGTCTCCCACATACTCCCTTCTCACATCTGTCTTGCAGAATCCTCAGATTCTTTATGATCAGTATTAATTTTTTTTAATTTTATATTTCTTCTTGAACCATGCAGGAGGTTTTGGTGATTTATGTTCTCTGGAGATTTTGTCTTTTGTCAGGCACTTCAGGTTCACTTTCACATTATACTATTTTCTAGGTGAACTTTTAATCCTCTCTGAAGTTTTACATAATTTTACAGAATAGGCCAAATGGAAAAAGAGATACAAAAGATCACTGAAGAAAGTCTTCCTTAAAAAAATAGAACTGGGCAAGTGCAAGCTAATGATTCCATGAGATATCAAGAAGCAATAAAAAAAAGTAAAAAGGAATGGAAAAATAGAAGAAATCTGAAATATTTCATTAAAAAAACAACTAATCTAGACAAAAGAGTGAAGACAGATAATAAGGCTTTACTCATTTTTCCTTCTGTTTTTAGTTTCCTTTCTATTGTTTTTTCTGCATGTGCACCAAGCTTTTCCTGAGACATTTTCCTCTGCATATTTTTGGTGTTTATGATTTTTTCCTGCATGCCTTCAACATTTATTCTCTAGCTCCACCTCTCCCCTTTAGGACTCCCCCCCCTGCCTTAACAGAGAAGATATGAAGCTTGCCTGAGTCTCTGTTGAGTCATTTTTAGAGATTAGGAATATACCCAACTTGTCTTCCAGTCTTTCCCTCTGGCCAGACGTAGCCACC
>JAQQSW010003490.1:0-14681 GCA_028646575.1 Pseudocheirus occidentalis | reverse complement strand
GTGGAACTCTGCTTCCAGGGGGGAAAGCTCTGTCCCAAATTGCTAGAGTTTTCACAGGTGCTGGAACTATTAGGGGAGTGCTGCAGCCCCCACCAGCTTTGGCTTGCTGAAAGTGCACCCCTGTTCTACCACCCAAGACCACAATCCGGATCCAGGCTGCTCAACGCAAAAGCCCTTAACCCTGATCAATTGTCTCACCGCTTTCCCCCTGCGGGGTCCTCAGGCCGGGAGCTCTGAAGTAGCCCAGCGGAGGCAGTTGCTGCTTTCAGCCATTCCTGCTGCCACATCCACCTCCCGCTGCTTCCTTTCCTGGGGACAGATCATCCAAACTGCTTTTCCCCCCAAAATTTAGCTTGAAAGCTTCACTTTCACTGACCTTCCTCTAATCCTTATTTTTCCTAGCTTAATAGATGTGGAGATTCCTCCAGGTGCTGCAGATCTTCTCTCAGGCAGAGGGCTCGGCTCCTCCCTACCACCCTGGGCCCTCGTCGTGGTTTTGATTTTTGGGCTGGGCTGGCCTCAGCCACCAGCCTGTCACAATGAGCCCCTCCTGCTGAGCTGCCTTCAGCAAGAGATGTGTTTTCTGTATTTTTGTGAGATTGGGAGCCATAAAATTTGTTTAGAGTCATATTTTACGGGTGTTGAGGGTGGCTGTGTTGGAGTTGCAGAACTTTTCTGCTTCTATGCTGCCATCTTGGCTCCACTCCAATTAATTACAATTTTAATAATGAATTAATTAAAATTAAAAAAAAAGAAAACAAGGCCGAGGTACCACCTCAAACCTATCAAAAAATGAAAATGCTGTAGACAATGAAGAAAACTAGATACACTAATAAACTGCTGATGGAGTTGTGTACTGGTCTAACTATTCTGGTGAACAATTTGGAATTATGCCCAAAGGGCTATAAAACAGTGCATGCTCTTTGATTTAGCAATACCACTAGTAGGTCTGTATTCCAAAGAGATCAAAGAAAAAGGGAAACATGTATAAAATATTTAAAGCAGCTCTTTTTGTTTGGCAAAGAATTGAAATACAGAGGGATGACTCTATTACCTACACTTGGAACTGAAAAGAACAAAGAACAAAGAACAAACAAAATAAGACCAAAATCCCAAGTTCATTTCTCAGGGCCTGAGTGAAGAAAGGTGACAATAATCCTCAGTCTACACCCATCTAGTGCATAATGTTTTTCACTGAGTCCTCTAATCCTGAACATCTCTGGAAGAGACAAAGAACAACTGTGCCATGAGCAGGAAGATTTAATGATACAGTTAGCACTGGTGGCTCTATGGCCAATGGAGAAATGTTGTTTCCAAACATATGGTGAGCCAATACAAAATGTACACATATATACTAGGTTGTTTGTCTCATAGAAGGAGGCTCCTGGAATTTCCTTTTTAGGGTGCTTTTATTTTAGGTGGTGTACACACACAGAAACCTGTTTTTTGGAGGGGGGATTGTAGGGCATTTGGGGTTAGTTGATTTGTCCAAGGTCACACAGCTAGTTTTTGTGTTAAGTGTCTGAGGCCAGATTTGAACTCAGGTCCTCCTGACTCCTGGGCCAGTGCTCTACTCACTGCCCCACCTAGCTGCCCCCACAGAAACCTTTAAAAAAAGTTTTAAAAGGGTTACAAACAGTTCCATTTTGATTACTGTACTGCCAAATTCAATATATACTTTTAAAAATGAATTGTACATAATAGAAGTTCATGTTATTGTACATCCATTTTTCAGTTGTGTCTGACTCATCATGAACCCATTTGGATTTTTCTTTGCTAAAATATTGCAGTGGTTTACCATTTCCTTCTCCAGCTATTTTTTTAAATAGATAAGGAACTGAGGCAAACAGAGTTAAATGACTTACCCAAATAGTAAGTGTCTGAAGTCAGATTCAAATGCGTGAAGATAAGTTTGACTAACTCCAGGCCCAGTTGTCAATCCACTGTCCCACCTAAACGTCCTAAAAGAAGTTCATGGCTTCATATATCATCTCATTTGTCATTCTTTGTATATTAGAGTTCTTTTAATGTTAATTTTAGTTAAATTTATTATTAAAAAGAAGAAATTGAATTATGGGCCTTGGCAACTAATTAAAGGTAGAAAGAGACAGAGAGAAAATATTCAAAGATAACTTAAACCTTCCCCTTCAATCTGTCTCTTCTCCCTGTCATCTATATACATGCTCATACCTGTTTCTGTGCTTTTTAAAAAAATAATTCCTTGGTTCCTCTTCTCTACATGTCTAAATTTTATCAGTGTAAGATTGGGAGAAAGACAAATATCCTTTTTGAAACCTTCTCTGACCACCCCAGGTCATACTGTTTCTGAAAAACATAGCATTCAATACAACATTTGGCATCTGGATAAATATTCTCTCATGATCCTCCAATTGGTACATGCCATAATATCTTCCTTCAAAATTTAGACTTGAGGATAGATACAATGCCTTATTTCTTATATCTTCTAAAGTTTCTAAAAGAACTCTTCAAAAAAGACTTGGTGAATTGAAGTAAATTAAATTGAAGCGCCCCATTGCTCCCCAGCCCATCCTCGAGTCTCTTGGCTAAAGATCCCCCTTCCTTAAAAAAAATGAGGATATTTACTGAAAATTCCCCCTCCTCTCTTGAGATCACCTCAGTCAGCTATTGTCCACATTCTTCTACCTCACTCTAGTCTCAGATGAAGAAGTGGTCCTTCTTTACATGCACCCTTGATTCTATTGTCTCCCGTCATTTCTAGTAGATTATTCCACTGTCATTCCAACTTTTTTATACAGCTTCAATTTCACCTATTTAAGCGGCTACTTTTCACAGCCTAAAAATAAGCATGTATCTCCTCTAGGCAGCTAAGTGGAATAATGGATAGATCACTGGGTCTGTAGTCTGGCAGAGGAGAGTTCAAATCCAGCCTCAGCCTTCCTTAAACTCTCTTCAATCTAGCATTGAACTGCCCTCTCCAAAACAGCAAATATTGATAACTGCCAAGTTCTTGAAAGAGTGGCTTGCCTTCTTTACCTGTTCTGTGACAACATATTTGCAAAAAAAGGAATCTCACAGATAATTTCAAGCTAGTGGTCTCCTATATATTAAAATAAAAATATTCTTGTAGCACCACAAACTAGTACTTGATTATGGTTTTATACCTGTTCTCTAACTTCTTTTAAGAGTATAGTAGAAAGAATATATGACCTAAATTTGGGCACCTGGGTTCAAATCTTATTACTTTGTGACCATGAGCAAGTCACTTAACTTCTTATATGTTTTCTAACCTGAAAAATAACAGAGTATGAAGTGCTTGATGCTACTGAGAGCCCATTCAGCTCTAGATTTATGACATTATGACCATATGTTCTTTTTTCTTTTTTCTCCTCCACAGGTTACACAGAGTAGGACACTCAGTAGGTATTTAATACCTGTTAATAATGTGATTTTTTTCAGAAGAATATAAAAAAGTGACAGAGTTTTATATTTTCTTTAAAATGATACAATTCACATTAATTTTTAGTTTCTTGAAAGGTTATACATCTGGTGCCAATTCACCAAGAGTTGTTAGTCAGGGCCCAGTTTTCTCATTGTTATACTCCTGCTGTCTGTTTTGTGGAGAAAAGTGATAGCATGTGTACTAGTAAATTTATAAAAAACATATGATAGCAAGGATACAGGGCAAAAGTATTAAATATTTTACATTAATCTTTCAGTTTATGTGATGCTGCAGGGTTTGTATCACCACACCAGATAAACTCCTAATTGGCCTTGCTCATAACAGGCTCTCTTCTTCAAATGAATCTAGCACATTGCTAGCAATCTAATCTTCCCCAAACACCACTTTCAAACTGTTGCTACTTTGTTCATAAAGCACCTTACCCCCTCAGGGTTAAAGAAACACACACACACAACACACACACACACACACACACACCGTGCATCAAGATGTCTTCCATAATCTGACCCTACTAGCAACCACAATGGAAATTTTGATGCCCAGGACAAAACATATTAACAAGTCAGCTTTTTCAAACAATTCAGTTTAAACAAAGTAAGAGAAACTCCATGACATAAAGCTATGTTGGAAGAAGAAACTGAGGTATTGGGATATGAACACTGCAAGGCTATTGTGGAGAAGGCCAGGGGCAAATCAGATGGGGGATTGGGGTGAGGAATAATGGGCCATCCCATAGCTTTATATTTTAACTAAATATTCTTTTAAATTGAGAATTAAGTCCAGATTTTTCAATGTCATCAAGGGAGTGTAAATGCTATCAATTCCCTTTAAACTGTGGTACTCTGGAGCCAAGCCTCAGCTGCCCCCCTCTTACCCTGAAAGTTAGTTTTGAGTCCCACTTGACTAATCCAACTTTAATCCCACTACTCTTTAAAATTCATTTGCCTCTCTCGTCAGACCTATTTCCTGATTCCTTCACAAATATACTATGCCAATTTCCACATTTGCTCCTTCTGTCGTATTGTTGCTTTCTTTTAGAACGTTTTTTCTTTATCCCCTCTCTCTAGCAGAATCCAACCCATTCAAGAAAGTAAAGCTCAGATCCTAACTCTCCTTATAAGATTTTAGTGATTCTAAAAAAAAAATTAAAGGTTTTAGTGATTCTTCTAAGCTTTATACTCTTGATATTTTCTAATATCTTGTAGCTGTCTTTATCACATAATTCATTGATTATATACTGCTTTGAGCTGTTCAATAGCTATTTCACATTTCAAGTTTTGTCTCTCATCTACATTAGAACCTCCTTGAGAGCTTTTTCTACTTCTCTGATAGCATCTGCCATGTTTCTGAGTATATAGTAGGTACTACCTGGATACTTCTAGAAATCTATTAAATTCAACACCCTTTATCTGTACAAATAGAGTGAAGGAACATATTGTATGAGATGGTTAGCAAATAATTCAGCATCAACCTTTCTAACCAAAAGAAAAGTGTATGTGTGGGAATTTGAAGAGGTAAGACGGCATCTTGAATGATAGAACTCAGCTGTCCCCAAAGATTAAATTCACTGGATAATGGTTCAGATCTCTGTTTCCATTTGTCAGTGTAATCTCAGTAAATCTGTATGTGTCCTGGCCAAATGAAGCATATTATTTGCTTAACTGCCCAGAAATTTTAATTCTTTGTACATAAACATAGAGTATACATTACAAAACCATTGAGGATTGTGACAGTTTGAGATTCTTGTCTTTCACATCTTATACTCCTAAATCTTTAGGGATAGTACCTCTATACAAAGTGATTTGGGGAGTGAAATTTGTCTAGAAAGTCCTGAATTTTCTGAACTTTCTGTAAATAATCCACTTCACTTTCCCAAGGTATGACCCACACTTTATGGAACATACAGAATCTCATGATTTCTCAATATTCACAACTTGGGAAAATGGAAACTCAGTGAGTCCAAATGAATACCTGTACTACCTCAAAAGCAGTGAAATGCTCTGAAGGACATTTAGCTAGGAGACATATACCCAAAGACTTTAACTACTTGCAGTAGGGAGTGATGACTATATTAACAAAGCTATTTGGCAAATGAAGAAAATTCAGGACAACACAGTGCTGTACAAAAATTTGGAAGATCTAAGACATGACTTATATAGCTAAGACTTAATGATAATTATTATTATTAAATATAATATATTATACATTACACTGAAACAATAATAACAATTTTATATCACTTTAAGGCATATATAGCACTCTCCTAAGAAGGACTCATTTCACATATTATAACCATTTTGGATATTGGGAAAGTGAATCACAAAGAGGTCAGTAGACTTACCAACTTACGTGTTGATACAACACGTAAATACTGGAATCAGGAACTGAACAGATTTGTTGACTTTAAACCCTGAAAAGGTTGGGGGTGGGGAGCATTTATTTGCAGGGATTTATGCTAAGAGATTTTAAGATATCATCATTTGTGATAGAACAACACTGCAAGGGAAGTAATATAATTATCACCATTTTACAGTTGAGGAAACGTGGGAAAATGGAGGTTAAATGACTTTTCCAGGTTTATATGACTGGTAAATTGTCTGTGACTGGATTTAAACTCAGATCTTCTTGACTCCAGATCCAGGGCTCTATTCATTTTTCTACTGAACCACGGTTAGTTTTCTCATTTGAACAATGAGGGTGTCAAAACAAGAAAACTAGATCATTTTAGTATTGTAACTAAACCCTCTCATTGGCCAAATAAAAAGCCAAGACCTAAAAAGTTTCAAGTTGTCTAAATTCTTATTCATAAAGGTATAGAACAAACTATTGTCTTATATTCCTAATTGGTCCATCTACCAGATTCGTGGATTTCAATTTCTCCTTTATTCATTCTTTTTTTTTCTTTGTAATCCTATGTAATTTGTTTTATGCATTTTCCATTCTCTTCTTTTGTTTAATTTTGAGTTCCAAATTTTCTCCCTCTGTCCTATCCCTGGCCTTCCCACTTAGAAGGCAAGTATTATGATAGCAATAATGCATGTGAAATCATGAAAAAACATTTTTCCATATTAGCTTGATAAAAAAAGAAAGTGAGAAAAGTATATTTTAATTTCACTGAATTCATCAGTTTTATATCTGGATGTGGCTAGCATTTTTCATTGCAAGTCCTTTGGAAACATCTTGTATCATTGTATTGATGAGAGTAGCCAAGTCTTTCAGAGTTGATCATCATTTCAGCTTGTTACTATACAAAGTGATTTCCCATTTCTCCTCACTTCGCTTTGCAATGCTTCATATAGGTCTTGACAAGTTTTGTTTTGTCTTGTCTTGTTTTCCCCCTGAAACTATCTCCCTCATCATATCTTATAGCATAGTAGTACTCCATTGCAATCATATGCCACAACTTGTTCAGCCATTCCCCAATTGATGGACATCCCTTCAATTTTCATTTCTTTGCCATCACAAAAATAGCTGCAATAGATATTTTTCTACATATACATCTTTTTCCTTTTTCTTTGACCTCTTTGGGATACAGACCTACTAGTGGTATTACAAGAAGAAAGGGTATTTTTATATACTGTTTTATTCATTGTTTTTATAACACTTTAATTTGTATTTCTCTAATAAATAGTGATTTAGAACATGTTTTTCGTGTTACTATATAGAGCTTTTAATTCTTTGTTTGAAAACTGCCTCAGGATGATCTAGAAAGACCAGAGTTCAAATGGAGACTGAAGCAATACATGCTATCGTTCTTTTCTATGTTTGGCTTTGTTTCTTTTTTCCCATTGTTCACTCCATTGGTTACAATGTTTCTATACAACCAAACTATTGTACAATGTGAAAGAGTTTGCAGATCCTATACATGATTGTATGCCACCATGGTGGGGAGGGGAATGAAAGGGGAAAAAATCTGAAACTCAAGTTATTCTGGAACTGAACCTTGTAAACTAAAAGTAAACAAACAAGTCAATAAAAACAAAATAAAAATAAAAACAAAGTTGGGAGTAAAAAAAAACCTGCCTATTCATATTCCTTGACCGTTTATTAATTGGGGTATGGCTCTTAGTTTTCTAAATTTGACTGAGCTCTATATATTTAAGGAAAAGTATCCTTTAACAGAGAATTGCTGTAAAGATTTTTGGTATTACTTTGTTGTCTATGGTATCTTTTAACAAAATGTAGTTTCCCTAATTATATCTTTTAATTAGGTCTATTTTTGCTTTTGTTTTGTCTGAGATCATGATTGAAATACTTGCCTTTTTTTTCATCTGAAGCAAAACAGATTCTGCTCCAGCCCTTTATTTTAACTGTGTGACTTTCACTTTCAAGTGCGTCTCTTATAAACCACAAATTACTGAATCTGGTTTCTAATATGTGTGTGTGCGCACTTTGAACCAATTCTGATGAAAGTGAAGATCAAACATTGCCCTCATTTTCCCCTCCACTATCAAAGCTCTTTCTTGTGTCTCTCTTTCATGTAAGAACATTTTCTCTATTCTAACTTCCCTTCCCCCTTTTCCCAGTGAATCTTTTTTTTCACCCTTTAATTTTTTTTTGGAGGGGGGTGTATCATCCCATCATATTAAACTTACACTTGTGCCCTCTGTGTATACTCCTTCTGACTGCCTTAATGATGATAAAGTTCTTAGGAGCCACATGTATCATCTTCCCAAATAAGAATATAAGTTGTTTAAACTTATTGAGTCTTTTATAATTATTCTTTCATGTTTATCTTTTTATGCTTCTCTTAATTATTGTCTTTGAATGTCAAATTTTCTATTCAGTGTTGATCTTTTCATCCGGAATGTTTGAAAGTCCTCTCATTTCATTAAATGTCCATTGTTTCCCCAGAAAAATTGCTCTCAGTTTTGCTGGGTAGGCAATATTTGAATGTAATCTTAGCTACTTTACCTTCCAGAATATCACATTTCAAGTCTTTAGCTCCTTTACCATTAAAGTGTCTAATTTTCAGAATTTTAAATCAAACTTTTCTATAGTAATATAAAAAATATATAAAATCACTATTGATTAGAGAAATGCAAATTAAAGAACTCTGAGGCAGCACCTTATAACTCTCAGATTGGCTAATATGAGAGCAAAGGAAAATGACAAATGGAGGTGATGTGAAAAAATTAGGATACTATTATACTGTTGAAGGAGTAGTGAACTGATCCAAGCATTACAGAGAGCAATTTGGAAGTAGACCCAAAAAACCCATAAAATTGTGCTAACCCTTTCACTCAGCAATATCCTAGATCTGTATCTCAAAGAGATAAAGAAAAAGGGAAAGGACTACTATATGCAAAAATAATTATGCAGTTTTTTTGTGATAGCCAAGAATTAAAAATTGAGGGGGATACCCAACAATTATGGAAAACCCACAGGAAGTTGTGGTATATGATAGTGATGAATACTATTGTGTTATGAAAAATGATGAGCAGGGTGGTTTCAAAAAAACATGGGGACACTGATGCAGAGTTAAGGAAGTGAAGGAAGCAGAAATAGGAGAATATTTTACATAGTAGCAGCCATAATGCACAATGATCAACTGTGAATGGCTTAGCTATTCTAAAACAATGATTCAAGATGATGAAAACTGCAATCCAGCTACAGAGAAAGAACTGAGAGAGTCAGATTGCAGATTGAAGCATACTTTTAAATTTTTTCTTTCTTTTTCTTTTTTTAGGTATGAGTTTTCTTTTGCAAGAGGGCTAATATGGGGGGAAAAAGTTTTACATGACTTGACATGTATAATCCATATCAAACTGTTTGCCTTCTAAAGGAGAAGGGAGTGAAGGAAGGGAAGAAAGAAGAGAATTTGGAATTCAAAATTTTTTTAAATGAATGTTAAAAAATTTAGATGTAATTGAAAAAATAAGAGACAAAATGCTCCCCAAAACATGAATGTTGCTAAATCTTATGTGATCATGACAATTGCTCTAAAATATTTGAATTGTTTCCTTCTACCTTCTTGCAATATTTTCTCTTTGATCAAAGAGTTCTGGAATTTATCTAATTCCTGAGAGTTATCATTTGCATATATCTTTCAGGAGGTAATTGGTGTATTATTTCGATTTCTATTTTATCCTCTGGTTCTCAGATATTAAAACTGTTTTCTTTTATAATTTCTTTTTTTAATTAACTAATTTATTTACTTTAAGTTTACAATATTCACTTACACAAGCTTCTGAAATCTAAATTTTCTCCCCTTCCCTCTCCTCATCCCTGCCCCCACTATGGTGGCATACAATCTGATGTAGATACCTTCACATGAAATATTATTCAAGATGTAAGAAAGAATTATAACCAATGAAATGAACAACAGGAAAGAAGGAACAAAACAAAACAAAAAAGAGAGAGTAAGTAGGTTGCTTCAGTCTGCATTCAGAATCTGTAAATCTTTCTTTGGATGTAGATAGTCTTTTCAATCATGAATCCTTTGGAGTTCTCTTATAACCTTCCATTGCTCTCTATCAAAGTTAGTCATCACATATATGAGCTGTCTGTAATCACAAACGTTATTCTTCTGGTTCTGCTCCCCTCACTCATCAGCTAATATAAGTCACTCCAGGTTATTATGAAGTCTGTCTGATCCTCATTTCTTAATTTTAATTTTTTTTTCTTTTTGCTTTTTGGAGGGCAGTTGGGATTAAGTGACTTGCCCAAGGTCACATGGCTAGTTTTTGTGTTAAGTGTCTGAGGCCAGATTTGAACTCAGGTACTTCTGACTCCAGGGCTGGTGCTCTATTCACTGCGCCACCTAGCCGCCCTTGCTCCTCATTTCTTATAGTACAATGGTATTCCATTACATTCACATAGCACAGTGGTTCTCAACCTGTGGGTTGTGTCCCCTTTGGAGGTTGAATGACCCTTTCACAGGGGTCGCCTAAGACCATCAGAAAACACATATTTCTGATGGTCTTAGAAACTGGGTGACTGCAGTCCTCTATCCATCTCCAGGCAGGACTGCCCACATGCAGACATGCCCACATACAAATATTTAACGGTCCCGGCATTAGGAAGGTTGAGAACCACTGATAGAGCACAAATTGTTTAAACATTTCCCAGCTGAAGGGAATTCCCTTGATTTCCAATTCTTTGCCACTACAAAAAAAAGTTGCTATATTTTTGTACATATGGGTCCTCCTCCAACTTGTATGATCTCTTTGAGATACAGCCCTTGAAGTGGTGTTGCTGGGTCAAAGGGTATGCACACTTTTATAGCCCTTTGGGTATAGTTCCAAATCACTCTCCAGAAAGGTTGGATCAGATCACAACTTGACCTACAATGAATTAGTTTTCAAATTTTTTTCCACATCTTCTCTAGTATTTATCATTCTCTTGTTTTGTCATGTGATACCTCAGAGATGTTTTGATTTGCAATTCTTTAATCAATAGTGATTTAGAGCATCTTTCCATATGATTACAGATATCTGATTTTTTCCTCTGAAAGCTGCATGTTCATATCTTTTGATCATTTACCAACTGGGGAATGATTTGTATGCTTATATATTTGACTCATTTCTCTATGTACTTTAGAAATGAGGTCTTTATCAGAGACACTGGTTATAAAAATTCTTTCCCAATTTCCTGCTTCCCTAATAATCTTGGTTGCATTAGCTTTGTTTGTGCAAAAACTTTTCAATTTAATGTAATCAAAATTATCCATTTCACATTTCATAATGCTCTCTGCCTCTTGGTTAGTCATAAATTCTTTCCTTCTTCATAAAGCCAACAGGTAAACTATTCCTTGCCCTCCCAGAATGGTGATAGTATCAGCCTTTATATCATGATAGTGAATCCATTTAGACTTTATTTTGGTGCACTGTGTAAGATTTTGGTCTACCCCCCCAGTTTCTGCCATACTGTTTTCCAGTTTTCCCAACAGTTTTTGTCAAATAGTGAGTTCTTATTCCAGAAGCTGGAGTCTTTGGGTTTATCAAACAGTAGATTAATATAGTCATTGACTACTGTGTCTTGTGTATCTAATCTATTCCACTGATCTACTACTCTATGCCTCAGTCAATACCAAGTTGTTTTGATGACAGCTGCTTTATAAGACAGTTGTTTTCCAATGAGATAGTTTATATTTTCTTTTATTTATTCATTCTTTTAACTTTTTTTATTGTTCCTTGATGTTTCATGGAATCATTAGCTTCCACTTGCCAAATTCTAATTTTCAAGGAATTTCTTTTTGTAATTTTAAATGAATTTTTGTTCCTCTTTTTTCCATTTGGCCAAGTCTTCTTTTAAAGGAGTTTTTTTCTTCAGTGAATTGTTGTAATTCTTAACCATTTGACCAAATCTATTTGTAAGGTGTTATTTCTTTTTCCATTATATTTTGGACAGCTTTTACCATGAGTTAATTTTTTTTCATAATTTTCTTGCAACACTCTAGTTTCTTTTTTTCAAACTTTTCCTCTACCATCCATCTCTTTCTTTATCTTCTCAAAGAATTCTCAGTGGCCTTCTTTACAATCTGTGTTTTTTTCTTTTGAAATGTTGTTTCTTTTTACATTGTTATTTTCTTTTGAGTTTATCTCTTAATCTACTCTGACACTAGGGTAGATTTTTTTGGTCGTTACTTTTTTTGGTAATTACTCATTTTCCCAGTCAATTTCTTCTCTGTATGTTAAAGGTGGGATATGTTCACTTTGAGGGGTTGGGAAAAGTATTGTCCCAAGTTTCAGGTTGTCCTTGGTTGTAATGCTAGCTCTATTGTCTCTATTTCTTTAACATGGAAGCCACTCAATCCTTTGTGAACTTGACTATGGCACAACAATATCTGAATTTTTTTCTTTCTTGCTGTTTGAAATATTTTCTCCTTGGAAGTTGCTATAGACAGAAATTCATCTTTGAATTCCTTAAGCCTGGCATAGTGAGTCATTTACAGGAGGCTCTTAACAGATTTTTGTAGAACTAAATGGAATGAAACTCAACTGAATTATATTGTATTTGTCTTTTAAAGAAAGAGGGAATTTGAACAAAGGAAGATCCAAGGCACAAACAAGTGGGAACATGAAGAATTGATGGATCCCAGATGTATGAGACAGTGTATGTCAACAGGTGGAATTTAAAGTCCAAACAAGAACATAACGAAAGTCAATGTGAAGGTTTCAGGATGGGAGTTGTGCAGTGTGATTTTTCAGAGATAGTGATGACTGTGTTTGAACAGATTAGGCCGAGTTATTTAATAGATATCAAGAAATAACCTCTCTTCCAGATGGCTAGAATCCCAGGAGATCAGTAATGGAAAGAAAGGAAGGAAAGAAAATCAAAGTGACATTTGTTTCATTTGTTTAGATTTTTTAAGTAACTTTACTGGAGTTCAAGGAAGAGGGTAGCTGTGGCCTACCAATATCCATGGCTCTCTGCTCTCCAGGTTATATATATATATATATATATGTATATATATATATGGATTTAAAATATATTTTAATAATAATATATAATATAATAAATAATATATTCAAAAGGATTTTAAAAAGTAATTTCAGGAGATTGGAGAAAATAAAAGTCAGAATGAGAAAAAAAAGGGAGCATTGATCTGATGGAAACATGTAATAGATATGTGAATTTAAAATTAAATAGTAGATAGAGGTCATTGTTAGAACATCAGAGGAAGGAATAGTTTCTCACAATAGTTACAATATAAGACTAACTAAGTGCATCTCACACTAGGTTAAGGATAGAACTTTGACAAAGAAAGAATCCATATGGTATTGCTGAGAGGGAGAAGACATGAAGCATGGTGGTTATTTAAGCCCTAAAGTAGGATTTAGATTTATAGCTAAAATAATCTTCCAAGGCCACCTAGAGCAAGGATGTATTTCCACTGCCATCTAATCCAAATAATTTGCTTTACAGATAAAGAAACTAACACATAGGGAAGTTAATTGACTTGCACAAAGTCACACAAATAGTAGCAGAAGTTGGATTCAACCCCCTCATTTTACCAATAAGGAACTGACACCCAGAGGTGTTAAACAACCTTCCCAAGGTTATACAGGTATAAGTCACAGAATCAGAATTTAAAATCATATCCCCTACTCCAAATTAAGTATTAATTCTACTATATCAGATTGCCTCCCATATGGTGACCTTACATGAAAAATAAGGAGCAAGGCTCTTTCCTAGGGAAAATGTGATAGAGAGCATCTGGGACTTGTCAAACCAAACAAATACTATTCCATATTTGGTGATTCCTGTGGGCACAAATGATGCCAAAGGGGGAAAAAAGGAAGCTAGAAAGCATTAATAGGGACTCTGAAGTCCCTGATCAAGAAATTGAAGACATAAGAGAGAAATGTTTTCATAACCACTGCCTGTTGAGGGCAGGCCTTCAGAAGAGAAAAGTGAAGTAAGGAACTAAATAGCTGATTACAAAGAAACTATCTAAGAGTGCAATTTTCTTCTCTGAACCACAGATTAAAACATAACAATGCTAAATTCTTGCCTAGGCATGGTGCATCAGTAAAACATATGTTTAAGAACAAAATTTTACAATTGGAAGAGACCTTAGAAGGCATCTGATCCAATGCCCACATTTTACAACTGAGGCACCTGAACCATAAAGAGAGTCAGTGACTTATCCAAGGTTAGATATGAATGAGGTAAAAAAGACAAGATTTTAATCTACTACTTCCAAATGCAGATTATTTTCCATTATATAATTTTGGTCTTTTTGTATCTGATAAAATGAGGTTTAAATTGATAACGGAGAATTGACTAAGGACAAAATTATCCACATATATTCACCCACACAGATTACACAGAGACTAGTGGATTCAATACAAAAAAGAAAGAAAATCAGTAGGACAAACAAGCATGTCTCATGTGGCACTTCATTATGGATGAGAACCTAAAAATAGAGAGCAAGTCCATACACATTTTGTCTTCATATTCCCCTGAACCAAGAAGCTTAAAAAGTAAATATTAATAAATGAAGTAAATGATAACTTGATTTTCTTCTTCCTCATAATATTACATTTCCTGGAGTTCCAATGCAAGAAATAGGGCAAGAATTAAACCCATTGCTTCAGATATGTGGGTTATGAAGAAAGTGAACTAGAGATCTTATTGCAAAGAAGTAAATTTCACCTCACAGGTTTTATTAAGATTTAGTAGGATGTGAATTATGATTGATACATAGACAGAACAAGACATATTCTCTAATTTTAATTAATGCTCAATACAAACAGTCAGAAATGTAACTGGGTATTTAAGAAAATAAACT
>JAQQSW010003489.1:0-14681 GCA_028646575.1 Pseudocheirus occidentalis | reverse complement strand
GACCTGGAAAATAGATCCAGGAGAGACAATTTGAAAATTATTGGTCTACCTGAAACTCATGACCAAAAAAAGAACTTGGAAAGCATCCTTCAAGAAATCCTCAAGGAAAATTGCCCTGATATTTTAGAATCAGAGGGCAAAATAGAACTTGAAAGAATTCACTGATCACCTCTTCAAAAAGATCCTCAAAAGAAAAACAAAACAACAAGAACAAAAAACAAAACCTAGATTTAATGTTTATGACAGTAGGACAAATGAAGGAGAAGGAAACATAGATCTCCCCTTATAGAAGTATGACATGAATTGGGGGAAAGGTGTAGTAAAGGTGAGAAACCAGTTTAAAACACTTTTGAAAGGAAGAAAGTTATGGTAAAAAGAAAAAAAAACACATTCTTTTCCTTTGGGAACCATTACACTATATAGATAGGATGGTCTGCTTATCTACAATGGTCCCGGCTTTACAAAGCAATTTCTTAGCCTGGTGCAGACAGACTGGTACCTGTCTTGACTCCCAAGGACACACAGAGAATCCTGCTTTGGTTTCAAACAACACATTATGTCAGCTCAGGATGAGGGGTGGGGTTCTTTGTCCTTAACACATTCAGGACCTCCTGCCTACTCTGAGTCAGTTGTTTCTGGAAATTATGGCAACTCAAAGTGACGAGTTGAAGGGAACCCCTTAACATTTCTTAAATATATGCAGCTAGGTGGTGGACTGGCTAGACTGCTGAGCCTAAAGTCAGGAAGACATCTTTCTGAGGTGAAATCTGGCCTCAGACACTGCAAAGCTGTATGACCCTGGGCAAGTCACTCATCCTTGTGTGCCTCAGTTCTTCTGTAAAAGGAGATAAAGAAGTAAATGGGAGGGGCGGCTAGGTGGCACAGTAAATAGAGCACTGGCCCTGGAGTCAGGAGGACCACCTGAGTTTAAATCCGGCCTCAGACACTTGACACAAAAACTAGCCATGTGACTTTGGGCAAGTCACTTAACCCCAATTGCCCTCCAAAAAGGCAAAATAAAATAAAATAAAATAAAATAAAATAAAATAAAATAAAATAAAATGAAATGAAATAAAAATAATAAGTAAATGGGAAACGTCTCTGGTATCTTTGCTAAAACAAAAACCAAACAAAAGAAAAACAAGGTCATGAAGAGAAGAGTCTGAGACCACTGAAACATTTCAAATGTACATGTATGTGTACACACACATATGAGTATGTATGCACATATGTATGTATGTATATATTTACACATACATGCATTTTTCCCCTCTTTGAATCTATTCAGATATGAGTGAGGATCAAGTATTCTCCATCCCTATTTTCCATCTATTGTAAAACTTTTTCTTTACAGGTATATTTTTTGAGATAATTTTCCCTACTCTTTTTCTTCCTTACCCCCTTCCCTTTTCCCATGTTATTCTTCTTTTTAACCTATCTTTTTTTTAATGTTTGTACATTCTCTCAGCATAATCAACTCAGTCCTCTTATTTCTTTCTATTTAGAATTCTTCTAACTCAGTGGTTCTCATCCTGTGGGTTGTGACCCCTTTGGGGGTTGAATGGGGTCCCCTAAGACCACTGGAAAGGACCTATTTCCGATGGTCTTAGAAACCAAGATACCACTCCTCTGTCTGTCTCCAATTGGGTCCAGCCACATGCAGATATGCCCACATACAAGTATTAAAGGGTTGCAGCATTAGGAAGGTTGAGAACCACTCTTCTAACTGCTCTAATAATGATTATGTTCCTAGTTCTCAAATATATTATCTTCTCTTACAGAAAGGTAAACAATTTAACTTTATTGAATCCCTTGTGATTTCTCTGTCATGTTTACTTTCTACTGCTTGCTTTGAGTCTTTTTTTTCTTGCTTTTTTGGAGGGGAAAAGGCATGGCAATTGGGGTTAAGTGACTTGCACAAGATCACACTGCTAGTCTCTCTTGAGTCTTGTACTTGAAAGTCAAATTTTCTATTCAGCTCTGTTCTTGTCATCTGGAATGCTTGAAACTTCTCTATTTCACAAAACAACCATTATTTTTCTTTTGGAAACTTATTCTCAGTTTTTCTGAGTGGGTTCTTTTTGGTTTTGTAACTCCAGCTCTTTTGATTTCCAGCATTAAGCCCTTTTCCCCACTAATGTGGAAGCTGCTCAAGCTTGTGCAATCTTGACTATGGCTCCATGGTACACTATTTCAATCTGTTTGTTTGAAATGCTTTCCCTTTGACCTGGTAGCTCTGCAATTTTGCTAAAATATTCTTGGAAGTCTTTATTTTAGGATTTCAAGTGGTGATTGGTGGATTCTTCAATTTTAATTTTACTTCTTTTAAGTTTACTTTTAGTGTGTCAGGGCAGTTTTTGATTAATTTCTTGAAATTTGGTGTGTAGGGTCTTTGTGGATTTTGGGTAGTACAATACTTCTTAAATGAACTCTTTTTGATATATTTTCTAGGTCAGTTGTTTTTCCAGTGAGAAATTTCATATTTCCCTCCATTTTTTCATTCTTTTGAGTTTGTTTTGTAGCTTCTTGATATCTTATAGGATTAGTAATTTCCACTTGCCCAGTTCTAGTATTTAAGAAGCTTCTTTCTTCATTGAGTTTTTCTACTTCTTTTCCCATTTGGCTATTTTTTGATGTTTTTTAAAATGTGTTATTTTCTTCAGTATTTTTTGTGTCTGTTTTTTATCAAGCTATTGTCTTTTCATATTTTTATCTTTCTTTAATGTCTTTACCTAGTTTTTCATCTACCATTCTGATTTTGAAAAAAAAAGTCATCTTTTTAGTCTTTTCAAGGGATCCTTGTCTCTTGTGTCCAATTCACAATTTGTTTCCTCTGAGGCTTTGCTGAACATGTTTTGCCTCATTGTCTTTTTTTTTAATCTTCCATCTTGATCTTCTCTGTTACCATAGTAGATTACAATAAGATTATTTTTCATTGTTGGCTTATTTTCCACCCTATTTCTTAATTTTGAAATTTTTATTAAAGTTGGACTCAGTTCTTGGCATGGGGTAGTGAAGGAACTGACTGACTAAAACTTCAGGCATTTTCACAATACAGTTTTCAGAGTTAGTCTGGGGTATTTATAAGTTTTTTGTGACTCAAAGATGGTATGATATGGGGAGAGGTGTGGTCACAGCCCTCCTGCTCAATATTCTATTCCTTATTCAGTAAAAGCATCTGAACCCTTAATATTACAATATATATTGCTCCTCAGGGCCTTTTCTCCCTTGGAATGGAAAGTGCTTTTCTTAGCCCTTGAACTATGGCACAGGCATGAGTATAAGCAATGGAACTGTCCAAACAGCTCTTATCTTATATCCAGTATTAACACTGTCATCTCTTTCTGACCAGTCGTCATGTTCCCCTTACCACCTCTGTTTTGAGAGCTTCTGAAGCTTCTGCTTCTCTCACCATCACCTGATCCCACCACTGGTGTTTCACATATATGGACTTTAGGTCAGCTTCAACCCCATTTCACAGATTGTTTTCCAACCTCCTAAGTTGTCTTGGGCTGGAAGAATGCTTCTAACCTTTTGTTGACTCTGCAACTTCAGTACTACATTTGAGGCATTATTTTAAAGTCATTTGGAGGAGAATGTCGGAAGAAATCAGCTGAGTGCTTTCTCTACTCTGCCCTCTTGTCTTTGTTCATAAAAGTCCATTAACATAATTTATGAAGGGGGATGTACTATTTTGAAACAATTTTAGACTCTTTTGTACTTCAATGCATTGAAATAGCAATGTGTATACATATACATACATACATAACTTTTTGGTTATATAAAAACAGTTTGCCTGTCCTTTAAACTGTGTTTTTGTTCAATAGAGGTTATAAATTCTCCAATGTCTATCCCAGTTGTTGTACATGGTGGAATGCTCTATAACAGTGGTTCTCAACTTTCCTAAATGCCACGACCCTTTAATACTTGTATGTGGGCATATCTGCCTGTGGGTGGAACTGCCTGGAGATGGATAGAGGAGCCATGTCTCGGTTCCTAAGACCATTGAAAATATGTGTTTTCTGATGGTCTTAGGCGACTCCTGTGAAAGGGTCATTCAACCCCCAAAGGGGTCACGACCCACAAGTTGAGAACCTCTACTCTATAACTCTAAGTACAAAATGGGTAACTTGTAGTCTGAGTAAATTAAACTGATGTTTAGCTGGATTTTACATGAATATTTTGATCTAATGAACAAGACTGAGAACATCATGCATTATTACACAATCTACATTTTTTACAAGAGGAATGTACTCATCATTTTCCAATTTATCAACATTGCACTAAAAATAAGTTAACCTGACAACAGTTAGGACATCAAGAGTTTGATGTACAAATATTTACCATCCACCTCTACAATGTTCCTGTCATTCTCATTCAGTCACAATGCCAAGATGATGACATTTTCTTATAACTCTATTTTAATACATTCTCAGTAGCTTATTTTTCAAGTATTTGATGAAGGTTTCACAGCTGTCTTGTGACATTATCTCATCTTTCTGCGATGGTCAAGAAAGTGGCACAGAGGCGAAGCAATTGAAAACTAATTCCCAGAAAGTATGAAATTAACCCACTAGTGGGTTCATCCTTCTTTCTCCATGGGGATTTTCCCAATAACATTGACATTTATAAATGCATGTCATTTGTGCCTCCCTTCTCCTCATCCTGAATATGTTTAATTTTTTTTCTGTATTAGATTTAATGTCTAAGCAGCCACATCTAACTTCTAACTTTCCTATTCAAATTAGCAATAAGAAAAAAAAGGGTGAAAATGTTTAAATCCTTCAGAGGACCAAGATAATTATTTGGTTGACTTGTTGATAAATATACTAAATTCAGAATATTTTTCTAGTGAGAATGACAGATGATAGACAGATAGATGAATTGATAGCTAGCTAGATGTATTTGCAAGCAGAAATACACAGCAGTTTAATATTTAATGACAGGTTCACTAAACAGTATTCATTCCATTCTTCCAAGTTCAATATCCATCTTTAATATTTTTCTCTCTCTTTCTTAAGGCTACACAATCACTAAAAGAATAAATCAATCATGTATTCATAATAATTACTTTTGCCAAATTCCAACTTCAGTCCAAACGAAGTGGGTTTGAGTCATCTCCAGTTAATTCTTGCACACATAAGACAGACAGACACACACACACACACACACACACACACACCCTAGAAGACAACCATGCCTCTAGTTTTTCATTCATTTAATTAGTGACATCCAGCTGATAGAATTTTTTACCTTTAGAATCTTTTCAATCATCAGAACCTTTAGGTCAAACCCTCTCTGCTCCCCCACCAACAAAAAGCAGTTCTTAATAATAAAACCATTATTTGGGCAAAGAAAATACATCAGGAATTTTTTCATTTAACTATTGCTGCATTGCACAAGAATGCAGTGTTTGGAATAACATTTTCATCAGAAAATTTTAAGAGAACTAGGCTTCAGTACAATTTGTATGGCAAAAATAACACCAAAATCGGAACTAGAAGTTAATTCTTTACCACCACAGAATCTCAAATAAATTACTTAACTTTCTGAAGAACTGACATGTTATCACTTAAGAAATTCTTAAAATTAACAAATAATTAATCAGCATTCATTTTGTTGATTATGTGCTAGGTACTGTTATAGGAACTAGGAATAAAGAGACAAAAAGAAATGATTCCTGCCCTCAGAAACCTAACAGTCTCTAGGGGGAGAAAACATGGACATATGTAATTATGTACAAAAATATAAGGCAATTTGGGTTTGAAAGATGCTAGTTGCTGGGAATATAAAGAGAGATTTCATATGCCAGTTCTTAGTATAGGGTCATCGTAAATATCAACTGAAATTATGTAAGATCATAGAGCAGGCAAAGGAAAAGGATCCTAAAGATGACATAGCATAATCCTATTACTGAGGCACAGAAAGGTAAAATTAGTTGTGTGGGTCACTCAACTAGGAGGTAACAGAGCTGGTATTTGAACCTAATTCTTTTGATTCCAAAAGCCTACTTTAGGATGTTACTTGCTATGTTTGTATAAGCACTCAGTGTAGACAAATACAGATGAGAGGTATTACTATTATATAGTTTGTTGCCCTACCCCCAGCTCCCAGGACTTGGTACTCTAATTATTTCCCAAACTGTCCTGTCTGCTATTTCCTGTCCATGATAATCCATTTTCTGCCTTCTTGTCTTTTAGCAGGCTTCCTGTGACCTATACCTTGCCTCTGCCTTCTGTTATCTCTAACTTCAGTTTCTGATGGAACTATCTGAACTTACATATCACCTTAGTTACACTCTTGAGTTGTTAGTATATTCTCACCTCCAAAATTGCTTTTATTTCCTTTTCTGTAAATACTTAATTTTCTGTATACACATTTTACTACTCCTTATCCTCCCATTAAGCAATAAAATATAAAACCCTCAAAATAAGTGACTTTTTCATATTTGTTCATTGTTATTACCTAGAACATATACTAGCTTATGAGAAACATTTAATGAACATCTGTTGAGTTATTGGACCAAATGGAATATGGAAAGTGTGTGTCTGAATTGTCTTTTATCCAGTTTTTTTAATATATGATTTTTTCCAAGTACACGTAAAAACAATTTTACATTATATATATATATTTTTTAAATTTTGAGCTTCAAATTCTCTTTTTCCATCATCTCCCAGCTCATTGAAAAGGCAAGCAATTTGATACAGGATGTATGTGTGCAATCATGCAGAACATATTTATATACTAGTCATGTTGTGAAAGAAACAAAGAGACCAAAAACCCAAAGAAAAATAAAGCTAAAAAAGTATGCTTCAATCTTCATTCAGAGTCTATCAGTTCTTTCTCTGGAGGTGGATAACATTTTCAGTTATAAATCCATCAGAATTGCCTTAGATAATTATATTGCTGAGAAAAGCTGATCATTCACAATTGCACCTCATATGATATCACTGTTACTGTGTACAATACTTTGCTGCTTCTGCAGATCATTTTACTTTGTAGCAATTAATGTAATTACTTCCATGTTTTTCTGAAATCACCCTGTTCATAATTTCCTATATTACTATAGTATTCCATCATATTCATATACCAACAACTTGTTCAGCCATTACAAAATTTATGGGAATCTCCTAAAATTCTACTCCTAAAATTCTATGTCACAACAAAAAGACTGCTATATATTGAGAAAAATGATTAAACCAATGATTTGAAGAGATCTAGAGTTCTCTCTTTATTAAAATCCTGATTTGAAAAGCTCAGTTTCTTGAAGGACACTACTGATAATGAGATTGGACTAACTTTCTTGTTCAGACGCCACCTAGGTAGGGAAGTTATTGTGTTCTGCTCAGGCTTGGGTGAGGGATAAATTCTTTGAATACGTTGTCGAAAGTTTGGGGGGTAATTGAAAAGTAAATGACTTAATCAAAGTTCAGGTCCTGCCCCTCATTATAATATTTGCTCTTTCATTAATCACTAACCAATCATAGTTGATTGCCACCCTTGGGAATACCCATCTTCCAATAAGCATATAAACTGTGAACTGCCACTATGATTGTCTTTGGTCTATGAAAGAGATGGCAAGATGACCATTCTTTTATGAAAAAAAACATGCTGGCATTATTAATGAGACAATTAAATTATTTCTCTCAAACATATTTAAATATCACATATATTTTTTGTTCAAATGGATCCTTCCTCACACCTCCCCATTTTAAAAAATCTCTTTGTGATACAGACCTAGAACTGCTATTGTTGGTTAAAGGGTATGCATGGTTTTATAACCCTTTCGGTGTAATTCCAAATTACTCTACAGAATGGGTGGATCAATTAACAACTCTACCAACAGTGTATTAGAGTATCAATTTTCCCATATTCCCTCCATGTCATTTTCCTTTTCTGTCATATTAACCAATCTAATAGGTTCGATGCGGTACTTCAGAGTTGTTTTAATTTATATTTCTCTAACTAATAGCAATTTTTAACATTTTTATATGACTACAGATAACTTTGGTTTTTTCACCCAAAAACTTATCATATCTTTTGGCCATTTAGCAGTCAGGGGATGACTTGATTTCTTATTAATTTTGTTCAGTTTCCGATATTTGAGAAATTAGACCTTTCTCCAGTTTTCTGCTTTCCTTTTAATTTTGGCTGCATTAGTTTCCTTTCTTTTTCATTTGACATTTTTTTAATTTGACATAATCAAGTATAATATATGTGTTATAATAATTATAATAATATACAAAATAATATATGATTGATATAATATTCATTTTAAATCTTATAGCCCTCTATCTCTTGGTTAATCATAAATCTTCCCCTTATCCACAGATATGACAGATGAATTATTCCATGCTTTCTTAATGTGCTTATGGTATCTTCCTTTAAGTCTAAATCATGTAACCCACTGTGCTATCTTTACAGATGAATTAATTCCATTCCCATTAACAAATATGATTACTAACTATGTACCTCTCTTCACTCTACTTTCCCCTACCATTTATCCTAATCTCTCTCTCTTTTTCACACTTTCTGTGTTTTGTTTCTGATCACTGCCTTCCTCAATCCTTCCTCCCTTCTATTATCCTCTGTTTTCCCCCTCCTACTTCCTGGCAGTAAGATAAATTCCAATTGAGTGTTCATATTAATCTGTCATTGACCAAATTCTAATGAGAATAAAATTCAATTATTGCCCATTACATTCCTCAATCTCATTTGCCCCTTCACTGTAAAGTAGTGGTTCTGAACCTTCCTAATGCTATGACCCTTTAATACTCCTATGTGGGTGTATTTGCAGGTGGGCAGACTCACCTGGAGATGGATAGAGGAGCGGTGTCTCAGTTCCTAAGACCATCTGAAATATGTGTTGTCCAATAGTCTTGGTGACCCTGTTCATCCCCCAAAGGGGTTGCGACTCATAGGTTGAGAACAGCTGCTGTAAAGGCTTTTTTCCAGTCTATTTCATGTGAGATAATTTATCCTATTTTATTACTCTCTTCCCTTAATTTTATATTTTTGGATAGCAACTCATCAAAATCAAATCTTACCTGTGCTTTCTGTCTATATATACTCTTTCTAACTGCCCTAATAACAATGAAGTTCTTAGGAGTTACAAGTATCATCTTGCCACTTATGAATGTAAACAGTTTAATTTATTTAATCCCTTATGACACCTCTTTCATGTTTGCCTTCTTATGCTTCTTTTGATTCTTAAAACCTGGATGGAGTGATTTTGATTATGGGAACCAGATGAAACTTCTGCTGAGTCTAAGGGCCAGCCAGAGCTGCTTAGGATTTCTGAGGGCCAGCCGGAGCTGCTGAAGATTGAGGAAGCACGACTGTGATGCTGGTAGTTTAATGAACCTGTTTGTGGCTTTGTTAAGCACTGACTTCCCAGGATCAGAGACTGTGAAGGATTTAAGGTGGACTAGACACTGTGAACTTCAGTTTGGAGCAAGACCTGCACAGAAAGGTGGACAAGGACTTGAGAGTTGTCTGCCATTGAACCCATGTGACAGTTTGGTGAATCCAGGTAGAAACTGGGACCATGGAAGGGGATTCAGGGAATATGAGAGACCATCCTGGGTCAAGCTGAAAGAAGGCTTTTCTTGGATACTGTATATTGACTAAGAAATTGTAATTTGCTAATGATCTTGGGGTGGAGAGTCTGTGTATTTTCTGATGATTGAATTGTGAATGATAAAAGAATGATTGATTGACTAAATGATTGTACTAAGTGAATGATGACTGAATAAGTAATTGATTTGTAACTTAGTGTGCCCCATGAGTGGAGAACTTTGACTATTATACTTTATATCCCTTTAGAAGGTGAACCTCCTTAACGATGATTGAATGATTGAGATGATTGAATTATTGAGTTACTAAAAGATTGTTCTTTGTTCAAAACTTTGTAACCACTGTTGTAAGGGCTTTAAATTTCTGCCTAATGTAAATTCTAAATGTGGAAAGTATGGTAAGTAGAAATCTCCAGAAGTGGGGGTTTATACATGCTGGTATGAGTACATGAGTCACACAGGCAGAGCTCAGAGATGTGCAGGAGTGCATGTGGGTGACAGGAGTTATAGTGTACGTGGCAATCACGGAGAATATCCAGTGAGAATCACGTCATGTTACGTGAAACTTCGGGGCACCTCACAATGGCTCGCTGTAACCTGAGCATGCTCTATAAACACTGTTTGTGAGTACGTGGCCTAATTAAAAAGATTTATAAAGCAGTACAAAACAAAGTCATTAGAGTCAGCAGAGTCAACAAAGTCATTAAAGCATTAAAACGAAAACTCTCTCTGGGTTTTCTTTGAAGCAGTTCTTCAGGCTTATTGTCTGATGCCAGAGACATCCAATGGCCGGGTAAGGTAAGCAAATATTAAGTAGGCAAGATATTTCCCTAGGAATTCCGTAACAACTTGGTGGAAACTATGTGGTCATTTTTTGTAATAAGTTGTTGTGAATACTGTATTTTGATTTTCTGTGAAAAGTTATAACATTGTGAATGCTGTACCTTGATTTACTGTGAATGTTTTGCTCTGATTTGTTATGGAATGGAGTTTTCACTATACTGTGTAATCAGAACCTTAAAAGCTGTTCACAGTAGCATTCTTCTCAAAACTTCTCTCATGTTATATCAGCAAGCACCCAAGCATACCCAGGGTGGCTGCTAGCACAGGTTCTTAGATCTGCTTTTCTAAAGGAAAGTAACTCAAAATGGGTTAACAGTCTTACTTTAATCAATCAAACATATATCATTTACCTAGTTCAGGAGAAAAAAAGTCAGCACCCTCAACTTCAGAGAATGCAAAACAGAATACAAGCAGAAGTTACAAGCAGACAAAGAAACAGATCAGTAGACTGGATTCCAACTGTCTGACCATTATTACATCCATACCTACTCAGTTACCCGGAGAGGAAAACATCAATATCTGGGTTTTCAAAGCCTGGGGACTCGATGGCTTCCCAGAGTCTCATCTGGCCAAATCACTCAACTCTTTCCAAAGTGAACCCCAAAGCAAAATCTCACATCAGCAGTATATACAGCTTCCTCCTCAATCAGAAAATGTCGCAGCGCTCTTGCCCCACTGCCCAATCACAAAGTAACAAGGCATGGGCATTCCTGAAGAACAAGTCTCCTGCCACAGGCTCCATGTGACCACATTCAGCCTTTTAGCGGGCAGAGAATACTTCCAAATCAGGGAAGATTCTCAGAGCCACTTAAGCCTATCAAAGGGCCTAGGGGCAGGGAAGATCTTCAGATTCCCATAACAGGTGTGTGGCATTACACTTGCTTCTAGCAGTTCCAACTCCGAGCAGTTCTCATTTCTGGCAGTTCTAGGTGGCTCTCAGAAGTTATCAGTAGCTCTGGCTGGCTTTTAGAAGTTCTCAGAAGCTCCTAGCAGTCCCCAGAAGTTCTGGTTCTCTGGCTTGATAGATTCTACTTATGGAATTCTTCTCTTTGGTGGATTTTTGTGCTTCTTTTATCATTTGGCTTTTTCTCTTTTTTAAGTTCTTATTTTCTTCAATATTTTTGTCCCTCTTTTAACCAGGTGTTGATTGTTTTTCCTGTTGCTTTTCATTCATCATTCTCATTTCTTTTCCCTATTTTTCCTCTACCCCTCCTATTAGATTTTTAAAATCCTTTTTTGACCCTCTTCCAATAATTTTTTGAGACTGAGTATAGCTGTTTTTTCATTGTTGTCTTTTTCTGAGTTTGTGTTTTGATCTTAGAAGTCACTATATGTAACAGTAATGGAATCTGAAGATCCCCTTGTGGAGAACTTTGACCTTTGTACTTTGCGTCAATTAAGGAGGTTTGCCTTCATAAAGATGACTGAGTTAATGGCTTACTAATTAAGGATGATTGGAAACTAATCTCCAATTAAGAAGAAAGAAGACTTTTTGACTGAAGAGATTGAGGCAATGTGACCTAGGAGTAGATAATTTTTTACCTCTACACTTTGTGTTAATTAAGGAGGCTTGCCTCCTTAAGAAATATTGAGTTACTAAATGAATGTGCTTTGTTTGAAACTATGTGACAACTTTGGTGAAAACTATGTTGCCACTTTAGTAATAAGTTGTTAAACCATGACATTGTAAATTCTATATTTTAATTTCTGCGAATATTTTGTCTTAATTTGTTACTGAATAAACAGAGAGTTCACTATATTGTGTAATCAGACCTTGAAAGCTGATCACAGCAGCAGTCCTCTAGAAAGCTATTCACGTTTGGCTTTATAACATAGTAGCATTCTACTTTGAATTCTACATTGAAAAGTCAACAAAGAATAGCAACTTTTTTGTTGTTGCCATTGTTTGCTCATTTTGAAATCCTATTTCTTCACTTTCAACATTTATGTTAAAGTTGATCTTTGCTCCTGACATGAAGGGGGCACTGTCAAAGGTTTCCATTTCTTTGTCCTTCTCTTTCAGAACTAGCTCTGTGGGTTCTCTAAGTTTTTAGTTCTTCCAAGGTGGTATGACCTAGAGAGAGTTACTCTTTTGGACTATTGTCTTTGAGCAACCACAAGCATTCTTTTCTGCCCTAGAACTGTGACAAAGATCCCTTCTTCTGGTGCTTCTCTTAACACTGTCACTGTCATCTAGAACTACATATGGGCAATGGAACAGAGACCCACACTGAGTAATAGCAAAGGATTTCTAGTAATCTCCTGATCACTCATCTGACACCCTCATAGACCATGGACAGAAACTTCCAGAGAACTCTGGGAGCTACAAGTGAGGATTATAATATCTGTGTCTGACTGTCCTCCACTTTTTCTTCACTGAAACAAATATTTTTGGACAGCCTTCCAAGTTGTCTTGGGCTGCAAAATTATTTTACCTTTGTCTTTTTTGTTTCTACCACTCTAGAATTCATTTTGAGGTATTATTTAATGTTGTTCAGAGTTGATCAAGGAAGAGTTTAGGCAGGTCCTAACAGTACTCTGCCATCTTGTCTCTACACCTTGTGTGTGAATTCTCAAAGGAAAATTCTATGTTTGGCCATCAGTTTCTGAGTCTTAGTGTGCTAGGCGATACAGTGGATATGTTCTGCACCTGAAATCTGAAAGACCTAAGCTCAAATATAGCCTCAGACACTCTTAGGCTTTGTGACACTGGACCATTCACTTAACCATTGCCTTAGTTTCCTCAAATGAAATAGGGGAAATAATGGGACTTGCCTTTCACATTTGTTGTATGGATCAAATGAAATAATAGGGAAAGAGCAAAGGGAGGGAATATGCATTTATATATTCCCTATTAAATGCTTTTTGCAAATATTATATCATTTGAGTTTCACTTGATAATATTTGTAAAGTATTTAGGCTAGGGCCATAGTAGATACTTAATAGATGTTAATTTTTTTTCCTTTTCTTTCTTCATGGAAAGAAAAGACCACTTGTGGAATGGTTATATAGATTCCAAATTTACCTAGAACCTGTATTATTCAAGCAAATAAAGTGCACTCATAAGAAAGGACTAATAAGGCCCATATTTCCTGTCACACTGTAGTATGACTTTTATTAGCCTTTCTATTTTAAGATTCTCCTTCTAAAAGTTATCTTCTCTGAGTATGGTGTTAAGTAAATATTTTCCCTCCTAGAAGCTAGTCCTCAATTCTTTAACCCAGGAATTCTCAATTGATGAGATACTGAAATGGCCAGGAAAACAGTTAAGTGATACTTTGTGAAATTAGAAATCAGCAAGCTCACTGAACTTAAAATGAACCTGAGATAAAAATCGGTGAACCAGCTTGGGAAGCAGCCTGGTCATGAGCTTAGGTAATTTGTCTTTTTCTTCATTTTTTTTCCCTGTGTGCTCGGGTCTTCATGTCCCATACCTACTACCCCATCAATCAATACTAAAGTCAAACTCCCCTGGTTTCATAAACAGATTATTTGCACCTGAATAATAATAAGTTTAGTGACAAATTATGTTAGTAAGAAAATCAGTTAAGGTGAATGGTATATAAGATCCTGCATTTCTGTGTTACTTCGCTGTACTCTCTCTTTTATTGGCATCGAGACAGCCCAGCTGATAAATCAAATATTATTAAAGCTCCTTAAAACTTTTATTTGGGGGGCGGAGCCAAGATGGCGGCGTAGAAGCAGCAAAGCACCGCAGCTCCCACACAAACATGAAAAAAACTCATAAAATGGGAGTCTAAACAGATTTTCAAGCTCCAAAACTGTCCAAAAGACAGAAAGCACATCTTTTGCTACAGGCAGCTCAGCAGATGGGGTTGTTCACAGCAGTCTGGGAGTCACAGCCGAAACCCCGGCTGGGTCAGGCCCTGGGGCATCGGGCGGGGAGCCGAGTCTATAGGAGAGCAGATGGGCTGCACTGGAAGCACAGTTACCGCATTTATCAGGCCAGAAGAAAAAAAGGCTAAGAGAAAGGTCAGTGGATTTTGGTAACTTGGGAGGAGAAGAGTGGGTCCGGCTGAACTGCTCCCAGGGCAAGTAAGCAGAGGGAGGCGGCTGTAGCAGCAGGAACGGAGCAGCAGTGGCCTTCACTGGGCTGCTTCAGAGCCTTCGGCCTGCAGATAGCAGGGGGGCTGACGCGATCCATCAGGGCCAAGGGCCCATGTGTTGAGCGGCCTGGATCTGGATCGGGGTCTTGAGTGGTGGTCCTGGGGTGCGCTTTCAGTGAGCCAAAGCTGGGGGGGG
>JAQQSW010003488.1:0-14681 GCA_028646575.1 Pseudocheirus occidentalis | reverse complement strand
AGCCCCTTCCTGTTAAGGTGTGAATTACTCCCAAGGAGTTAACTGGAAGTAAGGAGCTAAGCCTTTGAGGTGCTAAGTGCTTTTAGTAGGTGCCAATAGAAAGGGGCATGGAAGATCTTCTGATTTCATTAACATTATAATCATGCAGGAGAAAAGTTCTAGATTCAGAAGCAGAAGGCCTAGGTTCAAATTCTGGCTGTTCCAGTTGTGTAAATTCAGTTAAATTTCTTTTCTTTTTAGAAAAAGGAAAGAAGGAGGGAAGGAGAGAGGTGGAGAGAGGTAGAGAAAGGAAGGGAAGAAGAGAATTAGAGGGAAGGAGGGAAGGAGGGAGTGAAGGAGCAAGGTAGAAGGAAAGGAAGAAAAAAGAGGGAATGAGGAAAGGAAGTAAGAGGAAATGAAGGAAAGAAGGAAGGAAAGAAAAGAAAAATTTTCAGAAGAAATGACAAATGCGTCCATACAATTCCAAGGTTCTGTACAATGTTCTGTACCTGTGAGTCTTGATCTCTTTGAAGGAACAAGAAAAGGCACCTTCTCATGCCTCTTCCTTGGGGATAAGTTTGTTTTTTATAATTTCACAACATTCAATTCAGGTTTTTTGTAGTAGTTTTTAATTTCATTTTCATAATTTGACAATTATGTATAGTTTCCCTGTTCTGCCTTTTAATTTTGAATCAGTTCATTTATTTTCCATGCTTTCCTATATTTATTTTGTTCCTTACAGCAAAATAATATTCAGTTCATTCCTGTACTATAATTTGTTTATCGCATTTTGTTTTCAATTTTTTGCTACCACAAAAACATTACTATAAATATTTTGTTGTCTATAGAACCTTTCTTTCTGGGGCATTTGCCTAACAGTGGAATCACCGAGTTAAAAGTTATGATCCTTTAAGTCACTTTCCTTGCATAATTCTAAATTGTTTTCCACAATGGTTGTACCAATGTCTAGCTCTACCAACAATGCATCAATGTGCCTCTCTCTAAAATCCCTCTAACATGGCCTTTCTTTCATCTTTGCCAATTTGCTGAATGTGAAGTAAAGACTCAGATTTGTTTTGATGTGCATTTCTCTTATTATTAGTGATTTGGAACATTCTTTCATATGGTTGTTAATAGTTGATATTTCTTTTGAGAACTATTTCTGTATACCCTTTCACCATTTCTCTATTGGGGGAATGACTTTTGTTCTTATATACTTCTGTATATATTGGATATCAGACATATTTGGTGAAAATACTTTTACTAGTCATCTGCTTTGCTCCATATCCCAGATGCATTAGTTTTGTGCAAAAGTATTTTTATTTCATATAATGAAAATTATATATTTTATATTTTGTAATTATGTTTATCCTTTGAATGATTAATAATTCTTCCCTTACTCATAGTTGTAAAAGGTATATGATCCTACTCTCTCTTAATTTTTCTTATGGTATGATCATTAATGTTAAGGTGAAATTTCCATCTTGAATTTATTGTGGAATATGATGTAGGATGTTGGTCTAAGCCTGATTACTGTGGTATTACCTTTCCATTTCTCTAAAAGTTTCTTTCAAATAGGGAGTTCCTTCCTGGTAATTTATAATGTAGTATTTCTCTAACTTTAGTTTGTTTTTTTTAATTCCATTATTTCTGATTATTGCTTGTCTGTTTTGTTCCATTGATCTCATTTTTATTGTTTTTGTCTAATACCAAATGGTTTCAGTGACTGTAGCTTTATAATATGGTGTGAGACCTGGAAGTACTATTTCACTTTCAATTACTCCTTTTTTTTCCCCTACTGTATTCTAGGTATTTTATTCCTGCAAATGAATTTTATTATTATTTTATCTAGACCTGTAAAGTAACCTTTTGGTTGTCTGTCTTATCATTGAATGTATGTTAATTTTAGAAGTATTGTCATTTTTATTACATTGTCATCTTCAGGCAAATTTCCTGCTCTCCTACTCTCTCCAGCCCTCAGTTTCCTCATCTATCACATGAGGAAGGTTAACTAGATGTCTTCTTTTTTTTTCTGTGATGATTCTGTGAATTTACCTAATTCCCAGCATCTAAAATTGTCTAAGTACTTCTTTAAAAAAAACCCCCAACACATTCCTCTGGACTAAATCTGAAAGATTACTGAGCTTACTGACAGTACTTTAAAGGCTGCTTTGGCCAATCTCTTCAGTTCACAGATAAAGAAACTGAAGGGGGGAACAGGTAAAATGATTTTCCTAAAAGCACACACAAAAAGCAAATGTCACTATGGACATAAAATAAGTTATCATTGATATCAAGCTTTAATGTTGGTAAAGCACTTCACATATATTAACTCATTTGGATCTCACAACATTGCTAGGCAGAAAGTACTATTATTATATCTATTTTATAAATCAGGAAATGAGACTGAGAGCTTAAATGACTCCCCTACAACTCAGAAGTTTCTGAAGTTTCTACTTCTGAAGTAGAATTTGAACTTGGGTGTTCCTAATTCTAAGTCTCCAAGTTGTCTCCTGTATCATCTAACTGCCTCTAATTATTGAACAGATATCTACAAATACATATTAATAGAGAACTCTGGAAGATAGAATTCCTAAGAACAGAAGTTTAACATGTTTTGCCCATGGTCAATAGGTATTGACTCTAAATCCTCTTAGGACTTGGAGTCATATGGAGAAGACTTGGAGTCAATATAAGTGGGTTTATATTATTGGAGAAAAGACAGTGCTGTTTGGACTTTTTTTGGACCTTTCAGCCCTGGATCGCCATCATTCTCAATTTGTTCTCTATCTCTGTGCTATATACTTTTATAGTTGGAGAAAAGAACAATGTTGAATGCTTTTGTGATTTATATATTTTTTTTTTTGACATTTGGTATGTTTAATAGAAAACATGTATATAGTTACAGTTGACTTCAGTTGTGGGGAAAATGGGATGGCTGAAATAGCACTTAACTAAAATGAATAGTACTGACCTACTTAGAAAAATTAATTGTAAAAGAAAAATAATGGATTCTAGTTGCAGATAATGGTTTTGGGGACACTGATGGTTGAAACCATCCCGAGGCTTGTTTCTAATTGGTACAATTAGAGTTTTACAACATTCAGCAGGGGTTTATGTGTATCTTTTGGGGAGATGGAAAGTTATTGCTTTGCGATGGAGTTTTATGTAATTTAAGGTTGACATTTTTTGGGGAAAAGTAAACCCCTGGAATAGAGAACCTGTTTTGCTTGAGATATTTATACATTTTGGTTGGGGGACCAAATAGTCCTCTTGAAAAAATTGAAGCACAAAAACATAACTTAATGAATTTAATACATTGAGAAACCTATTTTTACTGAAACTTCTTTATCTTTTAAAAAAGTTCTCAGAATTTACATTTCTTGAAACATATTGGTATTTTCAGAAATCCTTGATAATTTTTTTGACAAATTAATAAATGCATATTGAATTCAACTGTTCTTGTAATTTGCTAATAAATGATATCTGGTGAACAGACCCTGATGTCTGCTGTAAGTGATACATAGTATATACTGTCTTTAGCAGATTGTTAGCTTTCTCACAAGAGGTACATTAGCATACAAAGTGATAGGACATGTGGTACACTGAGACGCTGACCCATCTTCTTTTCCCAACTCAGCAATGCCTTAAATTCTACCATTAGATAGTCACTCCTTTGAATCAAACCTTATTTCCACCTAGCTTTCTCTCTTAAATGAAAATAACCCTGTGAATTGTGACAAATTATCTTATTTATTGTGAACTTCATAATAAGGGCTAGTTTATCTGCTTTCTTTAAACAAAAGAATAAAAAAAATCTTTACAAGTTTACTACGTTTCATGGAATATGCTAAGTGCTAAAAATACAAATATGAAAGCAAAAAAGGCACTGCCCCCAATGAGCTTATATTCTAATAGGGAAAAACAAAATGCATAGAGAAGTGGTGGCCAGGAAAGGCATATTGGTCCTGAAAATTATGATTTGGAAAGCAAAGTCATAGGGGAGTAGAACGACATACCTCTTCCATGATCTACAATATAGTCCATTGGCAGCTAGGTGGTTGGCAAGGCAGTGAGAAAGAGGGCCATGGAGAACGGGGTGCAGCGGGGGTGAAGCATTCCTGAAGTAATGGGCTGGGAGAGGCAGTCACCAATCCAGAATATGAAGCCTGAGCATTAAAGTTTCAAGGAAAAGCAGGTTGAAGTCTCTAGGGCAATCCCACCTGAGTTATAGAAGGATCAGAGTATGAGGAAGAGATGGGGGTGATGGAAAAAAAATCAAACAAACTCCCTATTTAGTCATTTTTATGTGTTCTCCCAGTAGAAGTTCCAGAAAGAAGAGCCCATGTAGAAGATGTTAATAAGAAGTACTTAATATCACTAGAGGTAGATTGATAACAATGAGGAGTGTACAGAAATAATTTATTTTCCTTGAGAAGGCTTTGTTGGTTTCAGCATAATTACTCAGTGTTTTCAGTAGGCTTTTTTATTGTTAGTGTTTGATTCAAAATTCAACAAGCAATATTCTAGTTAATTTATTAATTTCCCTCAATTTACACTTTACCAGTATTTGTAATATTTCTCCTATGCTCCTCAGAAGAGAGTACAAGAATGAATTTTCCTGCATTTCACTTAAAACAATGTGACTAGCCCTGGCTACAATCACATTCATCTCATATTAAGGAGAGATTCCAGAATATGAAAATATCTGAACTGTATGATTTCTACATCTTTCCTCTAGGGAAATTTTGTTAAAGCTCTTTAGAAAGAATCATATTTTATTTCCTTGTCAGCCCTAATGTCAGAGATACTTGACAGTTTCCATGCTTGGTATGATTTTGACAACCTTGTTCTCCCTGGTTGTGTTGCTATGGCCAGTTCTTTAAACCAATAATCTGAAGGCTTTAGCTGCTACCATGCTCTGTTCAGCATGGTTTTTCTTCCTAAACTGTGTCTATTTGAGGCAGACTTTCCAGCAAAAATCAGAGTGTGCCTCAACATTCTTTTCTGCCATTGTTTGTCTGTAGAGAACCAAAATGAGTCTTACACATAAGACAGAATAGGAAGATGACTGTATATTGTCTTATTGAAAACCAATGACTACTTTTGTTTGAGTAGACTCTTCTCAATGTAGCAGAAACAGACATTTTAAAAAATAAAATCTTTCATTTTGGGTGGCAGAAACATTCTATAAATTAAGAAATATCTATGTACTCTAGATATTAATGTTCCAAAATAGTTGTGTGTCATGTAGACCTTTGGTACTTCTCTCCTTAAATATATGATTTATGAATTTTCTCTAGCATACTTGCCATTGGTGGTAGAGACCTACTTTGATGTTAGTTCCAATGATGAGTGCTTATAAAACTGTGGTGTGAAAATTATTATTTTTGTATCCTGAAGCTTTTCTCATTCCATTGATATGTTTCTGAAATGCCAGGCACTGTGCTAAGCTCTTAGTGTATAAATACAAAAAAGTCTCTAGTCAAGGAGCTTATATCCCAATAGGAGGAGACAACACAGAAAAGGAAAATACAGTGGTTTGGTAGGAAGACATAACAGTATGATGTGGAGATAGAAGTAAAGTGGAATGGAGACCTGTTTCTAGGCAGACCCAGGGGCAAAGTCCAAAGTTATAAGAAGGGGTGAGATAAAGATAATGGAAGATATCTATTCATGAGTGAGGATTGGCCTATTCTTTTACTTGTAATAACTATCTGTAATTCTACCTTTCTTCTTCTTTTCTTTGTCTGGATATCATGTTGGACTGGGGTTTGGATAGGAGGAGAACAAGAACTGACAGTCTCAGAGTGTCTAAGAACCATGAGATGTAGCCTCTGAAAGGTGTCTCCATTGTTCCCATCATCCAAGCACATGTACAGTGACAAGATTAGACCTGAAGACCAAAGAAATATTCTGCTCCCCTGATTAAGAATGTGCATTGAGAACAAGAATTTAGTATAACAGTGGTACCCATAAAATGATTTAACTATCAACTCATCTTCAGACTCTTGTCCAGATTGCTTACTTATAAGGTCATTCCTTTTTTGTGCCAGTGAAAAATGTTACAAAATGAGGAGTTAGAGCAAAGAAGAGAGTGTCAGGAATCCTGAGTGTTACGTTCCTGGTCTCTTTGTTTCTGGACAGGTCCCAGCTTGCCCAGTGTCCCTGCTATCTCACCAGTCATCCCTTTATGTTTACAAACTGTGTCAACACACTCAAGTATAGCTTACATTCTGGTCCTCTGTCATGGTTTCTCTGGAAGTAGATGTAGCCCCTGGCATATTCAGGGAGAGGATCCATCCTTATTTATCTCAGCATCTGGCTGAATGCCTAGCACTGTGCTTTTTGCACACTAAGAAATCCTCAAATAGTTGTTAAACTATTTTTGTGATGTTAAATAATAGAGTTTGAACAGTTCTAAAAGAGAAGGCAGAGGCATTATATTTACATACTTTGTGTCCAAGGGGGTCTTTGTGTGATATGAAAGCGGAAAAAACTCATCAGGAAGGGTAGTTTTCCATATGTAGGAGAATCCTACTACTGTCCATGCATTGTAGAAAAACATTATACAAAACCCAGTGGCATTTTTCAGGAATGCCAAACCGTTGTTGCTGTCTCTCTGAAACTTCCTTGCTTTCCACGGCCACAAAAAATAAAATGTTAGTAAAATAGATCAGGCTGTCCCTTAGACAGCATGGAACATTGGGGCTGTTTATCCTTGCCCTTAGGTTAACCCATTGTAAACTGTTTAACAGAGCAAGAAGACAGGAAGACCATATTTGCAGATTCAGAAAACTTTTAATCACTGCTTAATCACAATGTGATTGAACAGAAAAATCTCAGGAGATATCATGTTGTTTTTTCCACATGGGAGAAGAAGTATGGTGTGGTAGATAGAGTACTGAACTTAGAGAAAGGAAGAGGCAAGTTCAAATTCTGCCTCTGTCACTCTTGGCTCTTTGATAACCTTGGATAACTCAATTGACCTTTATAGGCCTTGCAGAATTCCCTAGGATTTACTTTCTAAGGCATAAGTGGGTTTATCTGTTGATCCTGATGGGGGGGAATTACCTATGCTGAGAATATCACCAGTGTGCAGAAAATATACCCTTGTGATACAGATAGATGATGTAATGATGTATGTAAGTGATGAAACTAGTGATTCATTATTAGTATCAATTGTAGAGCAGCCATGCCCTAATCTATATAGGTAAATAATATTATCAGTAGAATGTTTTAAAAATGAAGATTTTTGCTGAATGAATGAATAAGAATTTCCATACTGATGTAAACCTTTGACTCATGATCCATTTCCACCAGAGGACTAGACAAGACACTAGCAGTTTCAAAGGTGCTATCTCCCACCTCTGCATTTTTGTCAGCTGTCTGCAATGCAAGGGTAAACTTCCCTGCAATTAGAACTATCTCAAAGTGGAATTGATTGCCTCAGGAAATAGGGAATTCCTTGTGAACAACATATCGTTGAATTCTGGTTTCTAATCCATTTTGCTATCCTTTTCCATTTAATGGGTGAGTTCATGCCACTCATATTCACAGTTATCACAGCTAACTGTGTATTTCTCTACATCCTACTCTCATCTATTTATCCTTCTCTTTTTTTACCCTTTTCCCTTGTCAAAAGTCTTTTTTTTTTTTGCTTCTAAATGTTGCCTATTTTAATCCACTCTCCTTCCTTTTCATTCCCCAAATAGGGATTTCCTGTGGTTGAGGTCTTTCAGTAAGGCTGGATGTCAATATGTTGGTAATGTTATAAAAGAGCATTCTTATTCAGGCTAGATGACCTCAGAGGCATCTTCCAACTTGGCTATTCTTTGGTTTTCTCTTTAAACTTACAATGCAGAAGTGGCTTCTTTATTCAAGCCTTTGTTGATTAGTAACAATTATTCCATAAGTCAGCAAGCATTTATTTAGCACATACTACATGCTGGGCACCATGAATAGTTTATGAACTTGAGGAGATTATAATCTAGCTTGTGTAAACAATGTGCACATATTTGTATGTATATACAAACACATACGTGTGTGTGTGTGTGTGTAGTAGAGTCTATCTTGTGACTTCTTCAGTTGAGCAAGGAAGAGTGGGTGAGTAGTAGGAATAATTCCAACTCTCTTATGTAGGCATATACACAATAAATGTACAACTGGAGAGAGAAGGGTGAGGGAGGAATCAGGAAAGACTTCATTTCAATTTGAGCCTTAAAGTAAGCTAGGAGTTGGAGATGAAGGGAATAAACATTATATCACCCCCTCTATGTGCCAGAGAATGTGCTAAGTGCTGCATTTGATTCTGACAACAACCCTAGGAATTAGGTGCCATTATTATCTCCATTTTACAGTTGAGGGAACTGAGACAAATAGGTTAAAAGACTTACCCAGGGTAACAACTGGTAAGTATATGAGGCTGGATATGAATTCAGGTCTTCCTTACTCCAGATTCAAAATTCTGTTCTCTGCCACATGGAAATGGATTGCCATATGTGCAGAATGTAAGAAGGTAAGTTTGGTTTGACCATAATGTGCATGAATATGTAATAATGTTGAAAAAGTAAGCTTAGGACCAGGTTGAGAAGGACTTTAAATGCGTAACAGAGGATCTGAAAGTATTCTTTCCCTTTTTGTATTTTTCTTGCTCATTTTCTCAGGATACTTTATTTTTCTCTGTTACAGTCTACTGTAAAATCATCCATGCATATGCCTGCTCTTCCTTTTTAGAACATAAACTCTGTAAAGGCAAGGACTGTGATTTTTTCATCATTATATCTCCAGGAGCTAGTACAATACAGTCAGTTATACTTGTAGGTACCTAAAAATAATTCCTTCAGTTCTCCATAACTACACCAAAGCTTACCCATCACCCTGTTGTCCTCTGGCCATATTTATCCCATGCTTACATCTAGTTGTGTACCCTTTTCCCCCCCACCTCTTTCCACTTTTAATTTTGAGAACATAAATCATATTAGTACTAAGTCTTCTTGATCAGATACCCTCTAGTTCTGCTCACCGTTCCCTAGTCCCATTCCCTACCTAGTCAGTGGTTCATTATGCTTCTTCTCTTCCCATGTTAACATGTAAACATCTTGAAAGCAAGGGCTGTCTTCCCAATTATATTTGAATTTCCAGCTTACCACAATGTCTGGCAAGTAGTAAGTACTTTTTTCATTCATTCACTGAAGTGAATTAAATATATCATTCCTGCTTCCCCACCCCATCACCTAGTTTCACCTGTTTCCTAGACTTATTATCTGTGGAAATTTCTAGTTCTTTTTGCAATCTAGTTATATTTTTAGCCTCTACCAACTCTTGGGGTAAATTTTATAAGCCTAACATCTGATTATGATGAAGCAATTACTTTTGAGGGGGGGAGGTAGAGAAAGAAAGAAAAAAATTCCTAAATTAACTTGTTTCAAGGTTAAATGGTGCTCTATTCTTAACATTCATGAACCAAGTGTGAATTCACATTATAAGCATGCCCTTTGTGAGCAAATAGAGGGATCCTGTCCTTTCTCAGTTTTTGTATTTCCAGGCATGTTAATCACATATAAGATTGTGCATTCAGAACTTCATGATTTTTACAAAGACAGGATAACTTTTTTGGTTTTGTTTTTAGTAACTTTCTTGACTATATAGCCAAGATTCTGTTGGTCTTCTTGGTCCCAGTAGCAGATCAGGCTCATGCCTTCATGTGTAAGTATGCAGTGATTCATAGAGCCAGATCTTTACATATATTGCAGGGTCTAAATGGCCTACACATAGTTTCCTCCAATAGAGTACTTTGAAATTGAGTGGGATGAAATGCATAGCAAACATACTCTTTTGATTACAATTTATTACCATATAAAAGGCATTGTATTCAACCTTAGAATATCTGCATTCAGATGCTAGTTCTGCCACTTCCTAGTTGTAGGTCTTTGGCAGTTCACTTAAGGGAGATGTAAAATGAGGGAATTGGACCAGACGACCTCTAAGACCTCTTCGGTCTCTAAATCCTATAGTTTTATGTTACTGATAGCACAGAGACATATTACATTTGGGGATTTTCCCTAAATATTCATCCACATTAGAGATTGTCTGCTTTTTTTTCTTTTTCAAATAGCATCAAGAGATCTTCCTGAAGTTTATTTCCTTTGGTTCAGATTTCACTGTCTAGAAGAAGCGAATGGTATCTGTGGTCTTGGAAATTGCATGGTGTACCCCTCCCCATTCCTTACACAGTGTAGGTATAGTCCTTTCTAAATCCTTGAGTTATGTGTGAATAGCAACTATTAGTATGAATAACTATGAAGAATTATATGAATAGAAGCTATTATTATCATTCTTCATAGAATTGTTGACTATAATTAGATTTTAATTAAGTGAATTAACCTCTGCCCTAACTAGATTATAAGCTCCTTGAGGGCAGAGACTTTATTTTTCTTATTTATATCACTAACTTAGGAAAATGCCTGGCATATAGTAGGTGCTTAATAAATGTTTATCATAGTCTTATTACAAAATGAATTCCAAGACCTATCCCTAGAGTACTGTGGTTTCTAATTTTCTTGCTAGAGAAATGCTTATTAGCCCCTATCCTTTGCTTCCTGACTTTAAATCAGCTCCTTATCCATCTTGAAAAAAAGATATGCTATCCTATGGTGGCCCAATTTATCTCTTTTTTTAAAAAAAATAGCTTTTCAGGGAGAACCTTGTCAGAGGCTTTTTGAACATCTAAATAAATAACATCCAATGGTCCACATACTTATTTATTCCCCAGAAGAACTCTAGTAGATTAGTTAGGCATGATTTCCCCTAATAGAGTACTTTGAAATCCAGTAGGGGGAAAAAGCATAATAAATGTACTCTTTTCATTATAATTTATCATCATGTAAATATATTGGAATACAAAATAAACCTTTACTCTCCACTTGATTCAAACTTATTTATTGCAGCTTCAGTCTCTAGTCACTCCTCTTGGTCTTCTTGGTCCCAGTAGCAGATCAGGCTCATGCCTTCATGTGTAAGTATGTAGTGATTCTTAGAGCCAGATCCTTACATATATTGCGCGGTCTAGATTGCCTACTTTGACATCTAGTGGGATAAAATGCATAACAAACATACTCTTTTGATAATAATTTATTATCATATAAAAGGCATTGTATTCAACCTCAGAATATTTCCATGCACTCACTCCCCTACTCCACCACTCCCCCACTCCCCAACTCCCTCACTCTCCCACTCCCTCACTCCCCCAGTTCCCCACTCCCCCAGTTCCCCACTCCCCCACTACCCTATTCCCCCACTCCCCCACTCCCCCACTCCCTCACTCCCTCACTCCTCTACTCCCCCACTCCCTCACTCCCTCAGTCATTCATTCATTTAAACTCCTTCACCTTAAAAGTTTGCAGCCACTTTCATATGTTTTCTTACTGTGCTGTGAAGAGCTTGAGTGGTTCATTAAATTCCTCCTCCTGCTTTCCCAAAAACTACAATGAGAGTAAGTACTAAGAATAATTACAGTTACATCAGTCCTTTAAGACAGAATCATCCGAAGACTCCAGAGAAAATGCTAACAATACCAATAGCATTTCATAAAAAGCCAGGGGAAAACTGTGCAAAACCAAAGAATCAATAAAGAGAGCTAAACGTCGTCCAGGACCAGTTCCACATTAGTCCCCTTCACGAACAGCTAGTGAAAGCGTCTTTAGGCAACTGTAATCCACTGGCTCCAGAGAAACTCCCTGGTCCACCGGAAGATTGAGAAGAGACCCCCAGATCTAAATCCAATGTGAAGTTAAGGGGTCATACACTGAATTCACTAATTCTAAGTCCATCCATCACAACTGCTGTGCATTCTTGTATGAACTGGCACATTATAAAATTAAATTGTATTGTACACTGTATTGTATTGTTCTATCAGATTTTGATATCCTCATTTTAAATAATTCATGGGAAGAGATGATCACTTCATAACGCCACAAACTCACAGCAGGCAAAACTAATTTTACACAATATGAAAACAGATTTTATTTATTTAAAAAGAATATTAAAAAAACACAACAACAACTTTTTTGACACTAGCTTCTAGGAAATAAATAGAATACTTTATGACAAAAAAAAATCTAAATCCGTAAAAGCTGTTCTGGGAGATGAAGGTAAGGATTAGGAGGGTACATTCAGACGCCATGGTCAGTGATGTGAGTCTTGGTACTGGGCTTGAAGGAGAGCCCTGTAGGCTACTATAATCAGCATCCAGGGAGAATGGACTTCACAGAAATCCTCTGGCCATCTGCAGAATGGGGCCAGTGAGGTATCCATCTGCAAGTATTGTGCAGAGGACCATTATGCCATCTCCATTAGTCCTGATGTTTTCTCCAAGTAAATAGCCACTGTTGTACTTAGAGGCAAGCTGGGAATTGTTGCTAGCTTTTTCTGAAGAAGACTTCGCTGTCCAAGTGAAGAGAATATTAAGGAGTGACCACAATCATTTTCCTCTCATTGTGGCTTAAAGAGGGTGTAAAATAAGGTGAAAATAATGTTAGGGATCCATTTTTGGAGGAATCAATCAGACAGACTTGTCACATAGCTCATAACTCAAAATGGCAGGTATCTAGGCTTGCTGAATAGCGTGGTAATGACTCAACAGTTGAGTAAATTGGATGTTGGTTTCAGATGAAAAATGGGACCCAGACCGTGGGGGATCTGGGTTTAATCTCACATGAGTGGGATGCCCAGCCTCTAGGCAGGTTTTGGTTTAGTTCCTTAGGGCTATGGCGAGATTGCTCAGAAATTAAGGAACAAAAAGAAGACAAGGAAAAGAGGGAAAGAAAAGGAGAGGGGCGGGGATAATCAAAGATTTGAATGCCAAAGAAGTGGAAACAAATTCTGTCATAATATAGTGTTGCTTATTGCATTTTATGTACAATTGTTTAATTTAAAAACTCTTAGTGACAGTGGGAATGTAAATCTAAGACTAAGAGACTGAGTCACCAGCAGAAGTTTATTATTATCCCTGATAACAGCTGAATTCCAACCTTATTCACTCACATACTGTAAATTAAAATAGGACAGATTCTTGTGTATCCTTGGCGCCGTACTGCTATAAAGAAGATTCTTCCCTTGTTTCTGTTCTAAGGCCCTATCTCTGTGGGGTTTAAGTCAGAAGACTGAAATCTGCTCCAGACCCAAAGAAAGATGGAAAATTGTAGGACGGTCTGTTTGGCAGAAATAGTCATTAATGCTTTTTAACTTTCCAGGTTTTAAAATGCTTCACTATGTAGCTGAGGTTAAGATTTAAATCTGTGTTAGTTATCAAACATCTCACTAAAGTAGACGGTCCCAGTTGCTTTCTGCTTTTTCATTATAGCTGACTCATACATGATGAAATTTCTTAGAAAGGCTGATACCTGCTTTAATTTTAGGGGTACTTCTGTGCACCATCTGCACTCCCATTTTTTTTCAAATTTCAGGCGAGGTTATTCTTACAGTAGCAGTTTCATGAAAGCTTTAACATTTTAATTTCAAAGATGACTATTATGTTTACTATATATGCAAAGATGACTCAGCCTTTTCCCCCTGTGGGATAATTGCATGATGTTTCAGTAATTGAATATAAAAGAATATATAAGGACTGGATGATTTTTGTGAAGGCCACAAAAGGCCACAAGTCTTCAATAAAATGGTTGAAAAGAAAGTCCAAACAGTTCTAAATGTGTTGGAAATCTAGTGTTTCTTTCTTCTCTTGATTCCCCTAAGATTTCTGCCCAGTCTCCACAATACAAGTAGCTATAGATAGGAGTCAAACAATGATTTTTATACAGAATAGTTTAAAGGTTATACCGATGTTACAGAATTTTATAAGTCCTGAAAAAAAGCCATGGGAACTTTCCACCTGCCTGGGAAGATGCTGTAAGACAGAGAGTCCAAAAATAGTTATTGGACTGGAAAAAGAATGTATTTCTAACCCAAGAGCAAGTATAAATGTAACTAAACAAAGTAGAAAGTTCATGCATCCCCCAAGCTCAGTAATTAAGTTTGGAAAACAGTGTAGCTCCCTATGTAACCCATCACCACCTTCTCTGCATTCATGGAGGTGAAACTTAAATATTGGTTCTTAATGTAGACAATTTTTTTCAATCAAAAAATTAGAAGTTTAGTGGCTTTTTGGAAGAGAATAATTATTTAATTAGAGAATATGACTCTTCAGTTGTTAAATAACAATTACTCTGTCATTTAATTTTGGGTGTTTTTTTTTCCATTTGCCCAAATTTAGATATTTCTTTATCATTCAGAGAAGTTATATGTTGCTGCTGCTCCCTTGTTTGAGTTGTACCTGACTCTTTTCTGACCCCATTGGGAGTTGTCTTGGCAAAGATACTGAAGTGTTTGCCATTTCCTTCTCCAGCTTATTTTACAGAGACTTGTAACGCCAATCAGCAATAAATTTCTGAGAGAATGCTACTGTGAGGAGCTTTTAAGATTCGGATTACATAGTATTAGTGAACATTCTGTTTATTCCATTACAAATCTTTATTCAGTACAATGTTCACAGTTTCAACAGTTCACAATATTATATACAATCTTCAGAACAAGGAAAGTCTCTATATTATATCTTATTTCAGAAAGACACAATATTTAGAACAAGGAACAAAAGAAGAATCAGCTGGTTTCCCTAAGGGAGAAACCAGCTTAACACTTAAAGATTC
>JAQQSW010003487.1:0-14681 GCA_028646575.1 Pseudocheirus occidentalis | reverse complement strand
TTCATTGGCTTTCTGAGCCTTCTTTGCCATGTGAGTTAATTTGCTCTTTAAGGTATTGTTTTCTTCAGTCAGGTTGTTGACTCTCTTTTCATGACTTTCTCGCATCATTCTCATTTCTCTTTCCAATTTTTCCTCCACTTCTCTTATTTGGTTTTCAAGGTCCTTTTTCAGTTGATGTCTTGGAAGCATTTGGTGAGGGAGTTCTGACTGAGTTGTCTTCCTCCCACTCCATGCTTTGACCTTTTTTGTCCATAACAAAGGATTCTAGAGTTTTACTGCTGTTCCTATCTTGCTTCCTTTTTCTCATGTTGGCCAGTCTATTAATTGCTTGGATTTTTAGGTCTGTGGAACTCTGCTTCCTGGAGGGGGAAAGCTCTGTCCGAAATCCCTGGGGTCCTGACAGCTGCCGGAGCTATTAGTGTGATGCTGCACCCTCCCTCCCAGCTTTGGCTTACTGAAAGTGCACCCCAGGACCACCACTCAAGACCACAATCCAGATCCAGGCCACTCAACACAAGAGCCCTTGGCCCTGATGGCTCACCTCAGCCCCCCTGCTATCTGCAGGCCGAGGGCTCTGAAGCAGCCCAGTGGAGGCCGCTGCTGCTCTGTTCCTGCTGCTACAGCCACCTCCCACTGCTTCCTTGCCCTGGGAGCAGTTTGGCCGGACCCGCTCTTCTCCTCCCGAGTTAGCAAAATCCACTGACCTTTCTCTTAGCCTTTTTTTCTTCTGACCTGATAAATGTGGTAACTGTGCCTCCAGTGCAGCCGATCTGCTCTCCTATAGACGTGGCTCCCTGCCTGATGCCCCAGGGCCTGACCCGGCTGGGATTTTGGCCAAGGCTCACAGACTACTGCGAAGAGCCCCACCTACTGAGCTGCCTGTAGCAACAGATGTGCTTTCTGTCTTTTGAGAGTTTAGGAGCTTGAAAATCTGTTTAGAGTCCCATTTTATGAGTTTTTTAGCGTGTTTGTGTGGGAGCTCTGGTGCTTTGCTGCTTCTACGGTGCCATCTTGGCTCCGTCCCCCCCCTTTGCTACTTTCTATCCATTGTTCCTGCTTTCTTCCTCAAGGGCCAAACACAGTGAATGTCTGATTGTCAAACAACTATTGTGTCCACCTTGGGCATTCTCTTCTTATCCCCAATTCTTTCAAATGATTGTGATATGATCTGAAATTAAGGCCATTTTTCCCTTTCTGAACACACTTCAGCTTATCAGTGTTCTTTTTAAACCCTGGAAATTTGAACCAACAATATTTCTGACGTGGTCTAACCAAGACTGTCATAAAACAGGACTGTAATCTCCAGCAGTTATGCCTCTCTTACTTCAAAGATCAGATCTGCTTTTGTGACTGTCATATCACATTATTGATCATATTGAATTCCCCATCCATAACAAACCCCAGATCTTCTTCAGTCTTCTTAATCATGACTGCTTTTTCTTATACTGATGACATTGATTTTTTTAACCCAAATATAAGACTTTACATTTACCTCTGTCAAATTCCATCTTCTGGTAGCTAATTCTCTAGTGATAACAGGTTCAAACTTAGCTAAGCTAGTTTCCCAAAGTTGTATTTGAACCTTTTTAAATTTTGAAGCACCTGTTAGAGCCTTTGTTCAATTGATATGGCATGTGAGAACCTAGAGGCACCTCTACTCCAAGGTGAGACATTAAAATAGTGGTAGGGAGGACAGGAAAAAAAAAACTTGGGTGAAAAAACTTAATACTGGTAGATCATGGATCCAAGTTATAACAAAATCCATTAATTCCAGATTGGCTTTATTAACCATCTACAATCCAGAGAGAGAGAGAGAGAGACACTGAATGGGGAAAGAAAATATAATCAGAATCATCTATATGATGTGATTGAAAGATGTATCAGAAATGTCATTCCTTTTTTCACCCCCTGTTAAATAAATAAATAAATTAACAAACAAATAAATAAAACATAAAAAGTAACAAACAAATAACAAGCAAATAAACAAATAAATGAACAAACAAACAAATAAACAAATAAATGATTGCTTAAAATTCCATCATCAGAGTCCTGTCCTTTTGGATTAACTAGCAAATATAGCTGGGAAAATTAACCCATTAAAACAACTTTCGGGCATTCTTGTTTAAATAAGAATGAGCTTAACCCAATTGCTTTTCTCATAATAGTAAACTGAAGTCATTTGTTCTAGTTTTGATGCAGACAATGAGAAAGGCAATTTTGTCCTTTCAAATGCATCCTGGAGATGATGCTCCTGGAGTGGGGTGGGTGGTATCAGGAGTGTGCTGGCAAATGTTTAACAACATGTTTTTTTTTTAAACAAAAAGAATCCCAACCCATTTTTAAGTTTAATCTGTTTAATTTCAAATATTTTCTCTACCACTCTCTTAATTTTAGACAATCAGTAAAGCAATAAATTGAACCTTGCCAATTTCTGAAGTGTAAATGCTCACACTGAAATTGAACAATTCTCTCCCTCTAGGCAGTTAGAGTTGACCACAGCACACCCCTGGATGGTATGCTCTACATAGCCAATAAGCAACACCAAGGTGTTGGGGAGTAATGATGGAGAGGGGATCCCAGTAGTCAGTGAGAGGGACAAAGAAAAGGACGCTGTATGAAGGCTCCAAAAGTTAATTTTACCTGCTTCATGGTTTGCCTTTAGCGTAATTACAGGATTAAAAGATTTAGAGCTAGAAAAAAATTGAGAGAGCATCCATTTCAACTCATTCACTTTACAGATGATGAAACTGAGGCCCCAAGAGATTATGATTTGCTCTAGTGCTATGCTCACTCTGTTATCCTGTCACCTAAAAATAAGGAATTGCTAAGGAAAGAGTATATAGGCATGATTTCTAATTTTTCCCACCACTACTTCTAGGCTATCTTAATAGGCTTCTAATACAATTTTTTTTTGTCTCAATCTGCCTCCTCCAGTCCATTCTTTACATCACTACTAGGCTTCCTTATACTTGCTCAGTTGTTTTCAGTCATGTCTGACTCTTTGTGACTCCATTTGGGGTTTTCTTGGCAGAGATACTGGAGCAGTTTGTCATTTCCTTCTCTTGCTCATTTTGGCAGAAGAGAAAAGCAACACAAACAGTATTAAATGACTTGTGCAGGGTCATATAGCTAATAAGTGTGTGAGACCAGATTTGAACTCAGGAAGATGACTTTTTCTGACTACAAGCCCAGTCATTTATCCATTACACCACCTAGCTGCCCCTTCCTTATGCTTACATTTTGTCAGATAACTCCTCTTCTTAGGCATCTTCCATGGGCCCTACCTACCAAGTAAAGTTTTAATTCACTTGCCTTACATTCAAGATCCTGCACAATTTGTTTTAATTTTATGTTTCTAGCTTTATTTTATTATTCTAGTCCTTTCACTCTAAACTCCAACCAAACTAAACTACCATTTGCCAACTGTACTTTTCCAACTCTGTGACTCTAATTATTTTGGTCTCTGTGCCTGAAACTGTCCTATTTACCCATCTCTACTTCCTGAATTCCTACTCATCCTTTCAAACTCAAGTCAAATGCAAATCTTCCATGAAATCTTCCCTGTTTCTCCTTATTTAGTTCTTCTTCCCCCTCACCTCATGCAACACTCTTTTGCATCTCCAATGAACTTATTTCATAATATTGTATAATATAATTATCTTATTCCTCCACTAGTCTGCCAGATCCAAGTGGGAAGGGGTTATGTGATATGTAAACTATGTATATTTCCCAGTGTCTAATACAGTATTTTACACACAATAGGTGCTTAATAAATGTTTGTCAACTATATAAACAATATGATTGTTTTCTGGATCTGTAACAACATTCTTCCCAATGACTTTTGAATTCTTACTTTTATTTCATATATAGATTTTTTAAAAGTCAAGATAGAAGTAGGAATAGGTTGGGACCTGTGATTTCATTGGTATGGAAAATTCCCAGGTGAGAAAAATTCCTGTACCAATGAAGATCAGTACTTTTATTTAATCCTTCAGTCTTGGCTAACTTTTGTCCTTCTGCCTCTTGGAGTTATGTTCCTTGAGAAGGCCTTCTATAATAAGTGCCTCCATTCTCCTCTCATCCTCTTCTTAATTCTCTACTCTCTGGCTTCTGGCCTCATCATTTAACTGAAATTATTCTCTCCAAAGTTACCAGTGTCCTCTTAGCATATAAGAGTGCACAATATGTTCTGATTTTTAAAAATTTCTTTTGCTTTTGCTGTGAGTTTACCTTGCCATTTTCTATTTTATTGATTTGATTTTCTGTTGTCTTCTGTTTAATAATGTTATCTTAGGGTTTACCAATTTTATTAGACTTTTAAAAGAAAAAGCTTTTAGTTCAATTTTTCGTATCTAATGTTTTTTCTAATTTATCTATTTTCTTTCTAATTTTTCATATTTTATCATTTGTGCTTATTTTAGATTTGATTTATTTGTTGATTTTCTAAGTTTTTATAATGCAAATTCAGTTAATTAATTAATCCTTTCTTTTTCTATTTTGTCATCAACATTTGAAATCAAGATATAATTTCCCCCAAGGACTATTTAAGATGTATTTTGCAGAGGTATCAAAATAATGTATTGGCTATTTCTACCTCTTTACATTTGTTTGCAATCTGTCTGTGCCTTAGTACAGGTCAATTTTTGTAAAACCTTGTGGTACAGAGAAATATGTATGTTCTTCATTTTAAAAATGCCATTACTTTTAACTGTCATTTCTCCAGAAATTTATTCAGGTCTCTTTTATTTATCTTTATATTGGATTTATCCAAAACTGATAGAGGATATCTCCTGTCATTACTGCATTACTGTTGATTTCATGTTGTGGCTCAGTTAATGTTTCCTTTATGAATTTGAATGCAAAGGCATTTGAAGCATATAAGTGTGATACTGATATTGGATTATTGTCTGTGATTCCTTTCAGCATATTTTTCTTTCCTTGTTTATCCCTTTTTATTTGTTGAATATTTGTTTTTGCTTTGTCACATAGCATTTTGGCAACTCCTGCTTTTTAAAATTCACTTGGTGCATAGTAAATTTTTTTTTCCGTCTCTCAGTTTTATTTTTTGAATGTCTTTGTTTTTTAAATGTGTTTCTTGTAAGCAACAGATTGAAGGATTTTGTTTTTTTGTCCAATCTGTTACGCTTTTTCATTTTATTGGATTATGTAATCCATTCACATTTAAAATTATAAGAGTTTGTTTTAAATTTATTTCTATCTGTCTCTATCTGTCTCTGGTTTTTCGCCCAAGTCATGATTCCCCCTTCCTCTATAAACACAACATTATATTCTTTCAGTTATTTTCATCTTTTTTTAATGGTGGCCCTGTTTCTGCTGACCCACTTTTTTTCATCCGTGGTCCCTACTTCTCATTTGTTATCCCTTTCACTTTTGGGTTTTGTTTATTAATTCTTTTCTGCTTTTATTTGGATATATATTTCTTCCTCCTCTTTCTTCTTTTTAGTCAAGTAGACTCCTCTTTCCCCTCTTCTCCTTCAGCTAGAACTGCTCACTAGTTTTTTAAATTTCATTTTTCACATCCCTTTCCAAAAAAAAGATTTTTCTCACTCTCTTAATTGTCCATCTTCTCTTTCTGTTTACTCTAGACCCTCATTCTCAGATTCATGATGCTTATAATTCTGTATTCTTCATACTGTTATTGTTCATCCTTTGTTTTTGAAAATGGTTGATGACATCACAGGTGAAGTCTTGACTTGTGCATGAATTGGATTTAATTGAAGCAGAGTTTTACAAAGTCATCAGTTTTGCTCTCTCCTCTAGGGTCATCAAAGTCCAGTGCCAGGACAAAAGTCTAGACTATGGCCTAGAATGCAGTGGATGACCTTTGTGTCTTCAATGCCTGACCAACTCTAAGTATTCCACAGTGTCTACTTCAGCTGCCTTCATGGACACTGGAATAGATAGTTCTCATCTGCCCATTATGCTGGGGAAAGTCTTCACATGCTTGGAGCAGACATCTCCCTAACCCACCAATAGGTTTGAGGCTTGTTAGTTACTCTCAGCCTGGTTCAGCCCATCTTCCAAGATGTCATCAATGTGCATGCTACAGCTTCTTGGAACCATAGCTTCTAAGATAGTCATTCCAATTTTTGCCTTCAGGTGTTTTCTGCCATTTCCTCATAGCAACTCACGGGATACTATGGATTCCCTTTTCCCTCGTGTCTCACTCACAGAACAATGCCAATTATTACATGTGTCAAAGAGGACATTACCCAATGGTAGGGTACCTCCCCTCCCACCCTCCTGCCACTGACACACCCTGATATATAGTCTCTCTTGTTGGTCTATTTTCCCCTCTATATTTAACTGGGAATGTCCTCCCTAGGTTCATACTTTCCCATTCCTCCAGGTGCCAAATCCTCCAGGGGTTCCATCTTCCTTCTTTAAGGACAAGCAGATTTTTCAGGCACAAAATCCCATAGAACTCATCTAGTGTCAGGTCCTTATCTCCCTTGAACCATCAGATCATTCATCAGTAGAACACCATCCCACTTTCAAAGTAAGTTTTCTTTATTTTCTCCCTTCCCCTCCCCTGCCCTTTTCAACCTTGTCTCCCTCTTCCTCATCCATTCCCCTGTAGGCTCCTCTCTTTCTCAGATCACAGAGGTAACTTCCACCTAATTGTGAGGCATTGATTTGACCTTGGCACAATACCCATTCCTCTCTATCCCCTGCTTCTCCCCCCCCCTTTATGTACCTTCTCATGTTAGAATGTAGTCCCACAAAAGAAATATTCATCTGTAGGCAGGGTGTCACCAGGTTTTGTCCATAATGCCCCCTGTCTAGCTCTTCACTGTTACCTCTACCATATTTCTCCCTTCACCCAAGATCCTTGCATACATTTAGAAAGAAGCTCCTTATTGGTTTTTCTGTTGTCACTTTGTTGCTGTCTGCATTTATTCACTCCTTCTGAATTTCTGTTGTTTGGGATATGTGAGAAGCAAATAATTTCTTCAGTTCTGGTTTCTTTTCTAAAACTGTTTCAAACTCTTCTTTATTATTAAATGCCCATCTTTTGCCCTGTATGGTTAAGCTCAGATTCACAGGACTGGTCACTGTAGGTCACATCCTGAGCACCAAGGTTCTTTACAACATATTCCATTCTCCCCTCATTTGTCTAAGACAGGAATGGGAAACCTGTATCCTTGAAGCCATATGTGACCTTTTAGGTCCTCGGGTACAGCCTTTTGACTGAGTCCCGGTTTTACAGAACAAATCCTTTTTTTAAGAGATTCGGTCAAAGGGCTGCACTTGATGACCCAGAAGAGCACATGTGGCCTTGAAAGGTTCCCCACCCCTGGCCTAGGAATTGCAGAATAGTCTTGCATTATAAAAACGTATTTTCCTTTGTATTTGAAGGTCTTCCTTCTGATGGCTTGCAGAATTTGTTGTTTCTGAATTTAATTGTTAAATTTAACCCAGTCTTGGGGGTTTTTTGTTTGTTTTTTTTTGTTTTTGTCAAGGCCATCTATGAATTCTTTGCATTGAAATTTCATTTTCTATGTTCAGAAGTTCTGGGCAGTTCTCTTCTATTAGTTCCTTCATTATAGTGTTAATTTTTTTCTCCAATCATATTGACCTATGACCTTTATGGGGGTCTCTATGCATAGAGGACCATACTTTTGTTTACATAGTGAATAAGTTTTCTTTTAATGTTCTTGTTTTTTGCTTTTCTTTTTCTATGTTGTCCTTCATTTCTGTGTATTTATATTCCCAATCTATTGTTATCCCTTGCTTCTTTGGTGAGGCTTGCCATTGAATATCCCAGTTTTTCTATTATGCCTGGGTTTTTTTTCTGTGCAGAACATAAATTTTGCTCTCATAATTCTCATTTCTCTTTTAAACCATTCAGGAATGACATGTTGTGTTTCTCTGTTCTTTTCAAATTCCCCAAATTCAAGTTCAAATTCCGAAAAGGGTTCTCTGTCTCATCAAGTGTTGGATCATTTTCCTTCAATTTCTAGTATTTATTCATAGATGCCTAAACTCATTTACTAGATCTGGAGGCCATATTTTCTTCTGCTTCTGTTTTTCCTGTTGATTTTTGTTCAAGGTCTTTGAGATTTTTTCTTCTTGAAACTCTTGGTATTTTTAGCCTCCCTTCCCACATTTCCTATTTTCCTTATTTTTCACTTCATGATACAACTCTCCCCCCCCTCCAAATTTGGACTTTCATTTGGAGTTGGATCTTAAAGCATCTCAGCCTTCTCCCATACTGGGCAATTCATGGTTCACCACAGAAGTCTCTGCTCCAACTGACTTTGGGGTGGTCAGAAATGGCCCCAACTGGATGCTGTGCTCTTTCCCTCAGGCTTAGTGGAGAGCTGCACAGTTTCCCACTGTATCCTATCCTGGTGACCTATCTTATTCCTTCTGTTCTTCATTTCTCTATCCTATCACCAGCTATTCAGTCTTATCTTCCCATAGTTCAGAGCTTTATAGCATTGGTGCTTCCAGGTTTAGCCCCCAAAAGACTTTTGCTCCTGAAGGGTTGTGGCCAAGCTGTCTCCTGAGGCCCAAGCAACATTCCACAGCTCAGAGCATGGGTCTCTATGGCAGAGGTGGGTTTTGATGCAACCTGTGTCATTTCCTTGGGTTTGCTGATGTGGCCCTACTGGTGGTGATTTTGGATTCTGGATGATCTGGACCATAGAAACAGCTAAAATTGCTTTATCTTTGATGCATGATTCCTATGTAGATCATTTCTGCCAGTCACGGATGTCCCACAAGGCTCTGTCATTTGCCCTTTTTTCTTCTTTCTTTATATCATTTCACTTGGTGACTTCATCAGTTCCCTTGGATTCAGTTACCTATGTTGATGACTCTCAAATCTCTATCCTTCCCTAACCTCTCGGATGACCTCCAGACTGATATCTCTGGCTGCCTATTAGACATTTATATCCTATAGACATCTTAAATTCAACATGTCCCAAATTGAACTCATTATCTTTGTGCTTCTAAACTCCCCCTGCTTCCAAACTTCCTTGATACTGTTGAGGGCACTATGTAGATGTCCCCTTCTTTCCTTGGATACTGTCACCACTCTGGTACAGGTCTTTAACTCCTACCTAATGGGCTATTATAATAGCCTGCTGGTTTGTCTGCCTGACACAAATCTCTCTCCACTCCAGTTCGTTCTCCATTCTTCCATCAAAGACATTTTCCTAAAACACAGGTCCAGACATGTCAGATCCTACTCAATAAACTTCAATGGCTTTCTATCACCTCCAGGTTCAAATACAAAACTTATTCAAAGTCCTTCCTCCCTTTTCTAGTTTTCTTATACCTTATACTTCTCCCCCTTGTACTCCTTGATCCAATGATACTGGCCTCCTTACTGTTCCAAGAATAACACATTACATCTCCTTTGCTAGTCTGGGCATTTTCTCATGCTTAGAATGCTCTCCCTCCTCATCTCTTCCTCCTGACTTAACCAGCTTCCTACAAATCCCAACTAAAATCCTTCCTTCTCCAGAAAACCTTTCCCAGTCTGTCTTCAATCTAATGATTTCCATCTGTTAGTTATTACCTATTTATCCTGCACGTACCTTGTTTGTACATAGTTCTTTGCATTTGTCTCCCTGATTAGACTATGAGCTCCTCAAAGGCAAGAACTACCCATCTTTTGCCTTTTGTTTTATCCCTAGTGATTAGCACAGTATCTGACATATAATAAGTACTTAATGCTCATTGACTGACCTTTGAAATATATAGTTACAGAGAGTTACCTAGAGCACTAGTGGAGAAGTGACTTGGCCAGGGTCACGCACTATTATTGAAGCCAGGAAAGCCTGACTTCAAATCACACCTCTGACATAGCAATTATATGTTAGAGGTGTGATTTGAAGCCAGGATTTCCTGGCTTCAATGATAGTTCTCTATCCATTACAACATACTGTATATTTTTTGCATCAATTTTGTTTTGAGAAATTTTTGAGAATTTCATATCCTCCCACACACAATAACTAAAGATACCTTGGGGTGTCATGATGCCAGAGATGGGAGTCACTGATTTGTAAGACAGCCTTTTTGAATTAGAAAACATCACACTGCAACATAGCATGAAAACACAAGGTTACAGACTCAGATGTGACTTGTAAAGGTCATCTAGGACATGTTGACATTAGGTTAGCAGGAGATCTCGGGTGACAATGGGATGAACTAGATTAGATAGCTACAGATATCTGATACAGATGGCTACAGACAGCCAGGACACAAAACTAGACAGAACTCCTGAGTTAGAGTAACTGACCCCGGAACATCTCAATAGTGCAGAATACAACTGGACATGTGGACAAACTACTCAGGGAATTTGGCAGCAGATAACTCACTCCTGAAGATTAACTTTCCAAACTTCTCCCCACCAGCTGCCTTTGCACCCTGGAGGGACCTTTGCCTGAAGGCCCTGATCTGTTGATTGCTGAACCTCTGGTCTAGGCCATTATTTCAGGAGGGGCCCCAGACATGCATCACTCTACTTTTGGCTCAATTCGTTCTCTATGCTTCTCTTCACCAGCCACCTTACTCCTCTTGGGTATTCTTCTCCCAGCCCACCCTGCTTCTACATCCTTTTTATGTTTTTTAAAATTAATTAATTTACTTCTTTTTAGTTTTCAACATTCACTTTTATAAGATTTTGAATTCTAGATTTTCCCTCTTCCTTTCCCCCCATCCCCAAGATGGCATGCAGTCTGATATAGGCTATACATGTACAATCACATTAAACACATTTCCATGTTAGTCATGTTATAAAAGAAGACTCAGAACAAAAGGGAAAAACCATGAGAAAGAAAAAAAGAGAGAGAAAATAGTTTGCTTCTATCTGTATTCAGACTCCATAGTTCTTTCTCTGGATGTGGACAGCATTTTCCACCATTAGTATTTTGGAATTATCTTAAATCATTGCATTGCTGAGAAGAGCTAAGTCTATCAAAGTCAATCATCACACAACGTGGCTGTCACTGTGTACAATGTTTTTCTGGTTCTGTTCACTTTACTAAGCATTAGTTCAAGCAAATCTTTCCAGGTTTTTCTGAATTCTGCCTGCTCATCATTTCTTATGGAACAATAGTTTTCTAATACATTCATATACCACAGCTTCTTCAGGTATTTCCCAGTTGATGAGCATCCCCTCAATTTCCAACATTTTGCCGATATATATATATATATATATATTTGTACATGTGTGTCTTTTTTCCATTCAAATGAAAGTTCCTGAAGAGTTCATGCCTGTCTTGTTGGCTACTATTCATATCCCCAGCACTTAGCATATTGCCCATGTAGTACCAATGCAATATTTACAGCATCCACAATCACGATAAAGACCGTGACTATAATATCACATGAAGTTTGGTAGCAGAATATACCAAACTCTCCTGAGAGAGGACAGAACTTAAGTATTTATTTAGACACCAGAAAACCCAATCCCAAAACCAGTAAGCTGATTCCATCATAATACCAAAGGTATTCAGAAGCCATAATAATGCTGAGAGCCACAGCATCCTCTAGCCTTCTCACAAACCAATACAAGATCAATATTTACTTACAAACCTCTCTATCTCCTTGCCTGAGCTCCTTTCTCCCCCATCATCTGACTAGCTATGACTACCAGCTTCCTGTGGGCTCTGCTGCACCCTTTAGCAAATTCCCTCCATCACGGACTCCATGTGATTACATTCAGTATATTAGGGGGCAGAGTTGACTTTCAAAGCAGGGGAGGTCTTCAAACTCCCTCCTAGGTCTATTGAAGGGGCAGGGAAGATCTTCAAATTCCCATTCCTATTACATTCAGCCCCAAGATCTTCCATTTCCCTTACACAGCAAAAATACTTTAACAATAAATGAGAGTTTAGGGATAACTGGTAGAAAAACTGGTTATCAACAGAACTTTGCAACAATATAACAGGAATAATAGAAAAACTGCACTAAAACAATAGCTTAGGGTTGGGGCTTGGGCACAAGCACCCCATCCTTCCCCCCTCAAATGAATGGGGTTCAAAATCTTGGGGTAAGGGGCAAAGTTCCCTTCTCCAAAGCTATTTCAAACTGAAATTGGACATAGAGCTGTCCCTGCCCCAAGAGGTCCCATTTAAGAGTTCAATTCTTTAGCTGTCATCTGGAGCTTGGTCAATGCCAGATCCAGAAGGTCTCATTTGAAAGGTCAGTTCTTTAGCTGTCATCTGGAACTTGGTTGATGCTAGGTCCAGAGGTGGCACATCACAGGCATGGACAGGGGGTGACATCTAGCTTAAGCAATTAGTCATCTGCAGGTGGAGGGTACCAAACCTTCAGAAAACAAATCTCACAAACAAATTTAACAGACAAAAAGCCAAAAAGAGACAAATATGGGGTCTGCCATGCTTCTGGAGTCCATGGACTCGCTATCATAACCTCATTCACAGGAGAATATATGACACTGTCCTCCTTGCTCTATTCCAATGGCTTGATATGCTACCACAAGTTCAGCACATTGGCCACTTCTGCCTATCCCAGCACTTTCTTTAATCTGAACTGGGGCTTGGCCAATTTCCTATTCTCCCTGAAGGCGTGATGAACTTGGATACCATGGTTCAGGAGCATCTGTAGGGGCAGCCCTTACTTCTCTATTCCATCTGATATTAATCCCCTTATCACAATACATTTTATATAGTTCGTTAGTTGGAATACTATCAATTTTTTTCCCTAAAATCAACCCCTGCTCTCAATAGAGCAGTAAACAATTCTTTTCTTGGCAATCTATTTTGACTTTGAATTCCCTGGCTATTTCCTTTAGTCTCATGAGGAAATTTATCTTTTTCCCATTCTCCTAAGTCACTTAGCTGGGAAATGTTATCCAGTGTCTTTGACATAGGGTGTCCTATTTCACCAATTAGTAGAGTCAGAAATAGGAGCTTATAAGCAGGAGGAGCTGTCTTCACCATGACATTTCTATGAGGAACTGCTAAGTGGATTTCATGATATGTATCTGCATCTTTAACCATGATAGCAGTTTTCATTACTTCTTTCAATTTTTTCATTCAGTCTCTTAGTAAGTACCAGGGTCTGTCTTCACTAGGCCACATAGAATCAGCAGGATGTATTCTATTGCATCCATCAGCAGCTAAAGCTAACAGATTGGTCTTATTGTTACTACCAATGAAAGTCTGTAAAAGCTTGCTGGACAAAAGGATTCAAAATACTTATAAATATATATAAATAAGTATCATATAAATATATATAAATTATATAAATATAAGTATTCAAAATACTTATAAATTTCAAGCAGTCAGCTCTATCATCACCCCAGCAGCTCCTTCCTCACTGATTCTTACCATCCAAGACACTAAGGATTCTCCCATCCTTCCGGTGAATCTGCTCAAAATATCAGTAATTTACTCTTGAGTGAAATCATCAAGTATCTCCTTGAACACTGTTTGCCCTCCCTGACTTTCCTGCCTTCTTCTCAGTATGGGGGCATACTTCTGCCCTTGTGGAAGCTTCCTCATGAAACAATGTATCACTCTATAATATTGCATCACTCTCCTGGCAGTCATTGTCATAGCAACTAGGCTCAGACTCTACCAAAGCTGTATGACCTTTCCTCCTGTTACTTTTTTCTTCTTTTTCTGAGCCAAATTTACAACAGCCCTTTCTGCTTCCAACAGAGACTCTCCAGTTCTCTCTTCTACCACCTGAGACTCAGTTTGCTCTTTTAAAGGAGTTCTCAAATTCTGGCATTTAGCCAACTCTTGAAACAGCTTGTCTCTGTTTTTATACACAATACAGTAGCCTGTTAGCAAAACCCAGCCTCTTCTACTCACTGCCTCCAGTTCTCTCCCAGGTTTTATTGGTATTATTTGCAAACATGTTTCTAAATCTCTAGGTTCTCCCTGCTGTAGTCTCCGTTCCCTGTTTTCACAGAGCTCTGTACCTTTAGACCACTCCCTTGCTAGGGAGGCATGAGATAAACCCTCCCATCCCGGGATAGCCATTTCTTCTTCTAAATCCCTTCTGCCTCCAATTAGAGGTCCGATATTTCAAGATCCCATCTGCATCACCATATGTAGCACCAATGCAATATTTACAGTACCCACAATCATGATAAAGACTGTGACTATAAGTATCACATGAAGTATGATAGAAAAATATACCAAATTCTCCAGATAGAGGACAGAACCTAAGCATTTTATTTAGACCCCAGAAAACGCAATCCCAAAACCAGTAAGCTGATTCCATCATAGTACCAAAGATATTCAGAAGTCATAATAATGCTGAGAGCCACAGCATTCTTCAACCTTCTCACAAACCAATACAAGATCAATATTTACTCATAAACCTCTCTGTCTCCTTGCCTGAGCTCCTTTCTCCCCCATCGTCTGAATAGCTATGACTACCAGCTTCCTGTGGGCTCTGCTTCCCTTCAGCAAATTCCCTCTATCACAGGCTCCATGTGATTATATTCAGCCTGTTAGGGGGCTAAGTTTACTTTCAAAGCAGGAGAGGTCTTCAAATTCCCTCCTATGCCCAAAGATACAAGTTTCCGGGCTAAGAATTCACTATTTGACAAAAACTGCTGGGAAAATTGGAATATAGTATGGCAGAAACTGGGCATAGACCATTATCTAACGCCATACACCAAAGTCAAGTCTAAATGGATGCATGATCTAGATATAAAGGCCAAT
>JAQQSW010003486.1:0-14681 GCA_028646575.1 Pseudocheirus occidentalis | reverse complement strand
GAAGCATTTGGTGAGGGAGTTCTGACTGAGTTGTCTTCCTCCTGCTCCATACTTTGGTCTTTTTTGCCTATAAAAAACAATTCTAGAGTTTTACTGCTGTTCCTAGCCTGCTTCCTTTTTCTCATGTTGGCCAGTCTATTAAATGCTTGGTTTTTTAGCTCTGTGGAACTCTGCTTCCTGGAGGGGGAAAGCTCTGTTCCAAATCACTGGGGCCCCCTCAGCTGCCAGAGCTCTTAGTGGGGTGCTGCAGCTCCCCCCCCAGCTTTGGCTCACTGAAAGCGCACCCCAGGACTGCCACTCAAGACCCCGATCCAGATCAAGGCCGCTCAACGCAAGAGCCCTTGGCCTCGATGGGTCATCAGCCCCCCTGGTATCTGTAGGCCAAGGGCTCCGAAGCAGCCCAGTGGAAGCCACTGTGGCTCTCAGCTGTTCCTGCTACAACAGCTGCCTCACACTGCCTCCTTGCCCTGGGAGCAGTTTGGCCGAACCCGTTCTTCTCCTCTACAGTTAGCAAAATCCACTGACCTTTCTCTTAGCCTTTTTATCTTCTGGCCTGATAAATGTGGTAACTCTGCCTCCAGTGCAGCTGATCTGCTCTCCTTTAGCCGCGGTTTGCAGCCCGATGCCCCAGGGCCTGAGCTGGCTGAGTTTCGGCCCAGGGTCCCAGACTGCTGTGAAGAGCCCCGCCTGCTGCGCTGCCTGTAGCAACAGATGTGCTTTCTGTCTTGTGGAGAGTTTTGGAGCTTGAAAATCTGTTTAGCATTCCATTTTATGAGGTTTTTAGTGTGTTTGTGTGGGAGCTGTGGTGCTTTGCTGCTTCTATGCCGCCATCTTGGCTCCTCCCCCCAAGAGTCCTACTTTAACAAACAGTTAAATGTAATAGTAAATAATGGACTAGAAAAATGAGAAAACAATGGGGGAAAAACTAGATAACAAAGTAAAACCTCCTACAGTCAAAGCCTGCAAGAATAATATAAATTGGGCTCAGACCATGGAAAAGGTCAAAAAGCATTTTAAAACTCAAGAAAGATTGGTAGAAGAAAAATTGTGAAGAGAAATGAGAGCAATGCAAGAAAATCATGAAAAATAAGTCAATAGCTTGGTAAAGGAGACACAAAAATACTGAAAAATAAGACCTTGGATCAAATAGTAAAAGGAGTTCAAAGATCCAGAAGGGAGAAAAATGCCTTAAAAGGCAAAACTGACCAAATGTTAAAGAGAAGTCTAAAAGCTCGCTGAATAAAATAATTGCTTAAAAATTAGAATGGCACAAATGAAAGTTAATTATTCTATAAGAAATTAAGGAATTAAAACCAAATGAAAATAATATAATAAAAAAACTGACCTGAAAAATAGACCAAGAAGAGATAATTGAAAATTTATTGGATTACCTGAAATCCATGATCATAATAAGAGCCTAGACAGCATCTTTTGAAAGATTATAAAAGAAAACTGCCCAGATATTCTAGAAAAAGAGGGGAAAATAGACATTGAAAGATTCCAACAATCACCTCCTGAAAGAGATCCCACAGTGAAAATTTCCAGGAGTATCATAGACAAATTCCAGACTTTCCAGGTCAAGGAGAAAATATGGTAGGCAGACAGACAGAAAGAAAAAAAATCAAATACTGTTGAAACACAATCAGGATAACACAATATTTAGCAGCAACTACCATAAAGTATCTGAGGATTTGGAGTATGACATTTTGGAGGGCAAAGGATCTAGGATCACATCCAATAATTACTTCCCCATTAAAAAATGCTGAATTTCAACCTTCAGGAGGAAAAATGGACTTTAGATGAGATAGAAGACTTTCAAGCATTCTTGAGGAAAAGACAGACCAGAATTTTGAATACAAGACTCAAGAGAAGCATAAAAAGGTAAATAGGTAAGGTAAATTATAAAGGACTTAATAAGGTTAAACTGATTACATTCCTAAATTAGAAGCTGATATTTGTAGCTCATAAAACCTTTCTCATTATTGGAGTAATTAGAAGGAGTATATAAAGACAGAATGAACAAGTCTGAGTTGAATATGAAGGGAAGGTTTCTATAGAAATAAAAGTAAGGGCTGAGAGAGGAATGTACTGGGAGAAAAGAAAGAGGTAGAATGGTGTGAATTATCTCATGTAAAAGAGGCAAGCAAAAGCTTTTATGTAGGAGATGAAGAAGGTGAACTTGAGGAGGAATGTGTAAACTTTATTCCAATCAGATTTGGTTCAAAAGAAAGGATAATATACACATTCAACTGTGTATAGAAATCTATCATACCCTACAGGAAAGTAGGTAGGGAAGGGGATAAAAGAAGGAGGGGAGGGTAATAGAATGAAAGGCAGATTGCTGGATTGGGTAGTCAGAAGGAAAAGACTTTTGAGGAAGTACTGGGTGAAAGAGAGAGATTAGAATAAACCGGGGAGAGTATTATGGAGGGAAATACAGTTAGCAAAAGTAACTCAAAATATATAGAAATGGGGTGGAGCCAAGATTGTGGCATAGAAGCAGGAAAATGCTGCAGCTGCCCCATGGCCACCTCAAATACCAATAAAATATGACTCTCAACAAATTGTAGGGCTCCAGAACTCACAAAATTACAGGAAAAAACATCTCCTGCTGAAGGCAGCTCTGCAGGCAGGACAGGAAGGGCTCATCCCAGAGCACTGGGAGACAAAATCAGCCCAGCCTGAAACAAAGGCTTGGCCCCATGTCCACCATTGTGAGCCACAGCTGGAGCTCTCAGGAGTGTGGATTAACAGCAGTTGTGGTGATTTCCAGAATTATCAGCCCGTAAGAAATTAGGACAAAGTGAAAAGTTAGTGGAACTAGGGTAAATTTGGAGGAAGGGGATCTGGCCAAGAGGCCTCCAGGGCAAGGAAGGAGCAGAAGTGGCAGTCCTGCAGCCACATCCACATTGCTGCTTCAGAACTCGCAGCCTGCAAATTGCAGGTTGGCCAACCAATCATTCAGAGGCTGAGTGAACTTGCCTTGAGCTGCCTGGATCCAGATCACAGTCTTGGTTGGTGATACTGGAGCACATTTTAAGTGAGCCAAAGCTGGTGCGGGAGGCAGAAGCCTCCTAATAGCTCTGGCAGCTGTGAAAACCCCAGTGGTTTGGGACAAAGCTCTCCCTTTTGGAAGCAGAGTTCCACAGAGCTAAAAAGTCAAGTAATTGACTGGTAACACAAGCAGGCAATGGAAGGAAAGTGAGAATAGCAATCCAACTTTATTACTTTTTTCAGGACAAAAAAGATAAAATAATGGAACAGGAAGAAAACAACATAGTCAGAACTCACACAACAAAAGCTACCCAAAAGAAAGTAGACTAGTTACAAGTCATGAAGCAGCTTAAGAAGGGTTTTGAAAACCAAAGAAGAGAAGTGGATGAAAAATTGGTAAAAGAAATGAGAATGATGCAAGACAATCATGAAAAGAGAGTCAACAACCTGACTGAAGAAAATAAAACCTTAAAAATAGATTAACTCAAATGGCAAAAGAAGCCTAAAATGCCAATTAGTAGAAGAATGCCTTAAGAAGTCAAATTTGCCAGATGGAAAAAGAATCTCAAAAGCTTTCTGAAGAGAATAACTCTTTCAAAATTAGAGTGGAGCAAATGGAAGCAAATGACTTTATGAGAAATCATGGTACTAATAAACAGATACAAACAAATGAAAAAATGCGTATGGATATGTGTGTATATATACATACATACATATTTATATATTTTTTAATATTAAATGCATGCAACTGGAAATTAAGATATTCCGGTGCTGGGGTAGGGAGATCTATTTTGGGAAAGTCAGAGGGGTGATGTAGGTGGACATAGGAGAGAGGAGATTGGGGGAGTGTTTATACAGTGGGACTGGGTGTGTTGGGGGTGGTGGGTGCAGGAAAGATGGGGTGAAATTCAGCCTCAGACACTTGACACTTATTAGCTGTATGACCCTGAGCAAGTCACTTAAACCCAATTGCCTTGCCAAAAAAAAAAAAGACAATGTATGAGTACAATTTGGAAACCTGATTTGAGGATCAGAAGGAGAAAGATTGAAGCCATGTTGTGAAAAAAATTAATATAAAGTAAAGAAATCTGTATTTAATACTACATAATAATAACAATAAAAACAACAGCAATAACTAACATTTATATAGTACTGACTATGTGCCAATCACCTTACAAATGTTATTTCATTTCATCATCACAACAATTCTGGTAGGTAGGTGCTATTATTATGCCCATCTTACAGGTGGAAAAAAATGAGGCAAACAGAAGTAAAGTGACTTGTCCAGAGTCACACAATATGAGACTGGATTTGGATTTGAACTTAGGTCTTCTTGACTCCTGAGCTCTACATTTTTGGGGGTTTTTTGGTAATAAGATGAAGATTTAAACGGCATGATATGTACATCCCACAAATTGATAAATAAGTGCTACAACATATATATGTGTGTCTCAAAACCAGCAAATATTTAATAAAAACTTGCTAATGATGAAAATAAAATAAAATAAATATATAGAAGTTATTTTATCTGACAAAAGCGTTATTTCTCAAACATATAGAGTACTGAGTCAAATTTATAAAAATAATAACTATTCCCAATGATCAAAAGATAGGATCAATTTTCAGATGAAGTAATCAAATTTTTATGTAACCATATGACAAATTACTCCAAGTCACTACTGATGAAACAAATAGAAATTAGAACAATTGTGAGGTAATACCTCATTCCAGTTAGATTGGCAATTAGACAGAAAAAAATAAATGATAAATTAAATTGTTTTGTCAAGAAATTTGGAACTGTTCCCGAAGGGCTAAAAAACCATGCAAATCGTTTGATTTAGCAATACCACTACTAGGTGTAGATCCCAAAAGAGATTTTAAAAAATGAAAAGACCTGTAGGTATTAAAGTATTTATAGCAACTGCTTTCTAGGGGCTAACAATTAGAAATTGAGGGGATGCCCATCAATTTGAGAGTAACTGAACAAGTTGTGGCATGTGATTATCATGGGATACTGTTGTACTATACGAAATAATGAGCAGGATGCTCTCAGAAAAACCTGGAAATTCTTGAATGGTTAGATGTAAAATGAAACATTCTATGTATAAAGCAACAGAAATACTGTAAGATGATCAACTGTGAATGAGTTAGCTCTTCACAGCACTACTATGATCCAAGATAACTCTGAAGGAATTATAATGAAAATACTATCCATCCCCAGAGAAAGAACTAACAGTGTCTGAAGCATACTTTTTCTTTTTAATTTTTGAAATATTTTCTCGAGTTTTTTCTCTATGTTTTCTTTCACAATATTACAAGTATGGGTATGGTTTACATGACTACACATGTATTACCTATATACGATTATTTGCGTTCTCAATGAGGAGATGTTGGGGAGAGAGTAATGGAGAGTATTTGGAAATCAAAGTAAAAAAAGCAAACATTGTAAGTTGTTTTTACATTTAACTTGGGGAAAATAAAATACTAAACAAAAGAAGGAAAACCATAGCTAGGAAATTTTAGTAAAAGGAATAAATAGAGGGGTGTTATTTGGGCGTATTGAATTTCAGATGACTATGAACATCCAGGTTGAAATGTCTAATAAGGAATTAATAATGGGAAAGGGTGACTAAAAACGAGGCTTGGGTATGCAGCTCTTGCATTCATCTACACAGACATAATTGAGGTCATGCTTGTTGATGTCATCAAGTGAAAGTGTCATGAAAAAGGAACCCTGAAGAGAACATTGATGTACTTTGACAGTTAGCAGGGAGAGATTTGATAAAGATCATGAACCAATAAGACACTCATGGAGACCAATCAAAGGAGTAAAATGAGGAGGAGGAGGAGGAAGAAGAGGAGGAGGAGGAAGAAGAGGAGGAGGAGGAGGAGGAGGAGGAGGAGGAGAGAGAGAGAGAGAGAGAGAGAGAGAGAGAGAGAGAGAGAGAGAGAGAGAGAGAAAGTATTAAAGTGGAGAGTAAAAGTAAGATCAAAAGTAGGAAAAAGGCATCAGATTTGAATATTTAGAGATTAGTAATTTGGGTAGAACAGTTTCACTTGGTAGGAAGTCAGTTTGAAAAGTATGGACAAATAAAAGGAGATTAAATGGGATAAATGAATCTTAACAGTTTCATAGTGTTGGAAATAATGATGATATGGTTGTAGTTATTTTAAAGGCAATGAATACAGGTATATTTTTCATTAGCAGGAAATGAAACCGTATTCAGGAATAAATTAAATATAAAGGGAACATGGAATAACTGTGAGTTGAATTGACTGGAAAAGACTGAAGGAGTGGTGATCAAGGGTATGTTTGTGGTAGATATCTCTTCTTCAAAAGGTCAATCTTTTTATTGGAGATGATGGTAAAGGTGTGAAAGGATTACATAAGATGTCAAAGAGTTTTGTGACATAGAGAAGTAGAGAAGAGAGAACTAATGACAGGTCTTGATTTCTTCAATAAAATATCGGATGGTCTTTTCATTTGAGAGGGTAAATGGAAGGGATACTGTGCAAAGCCTAAGAAAAGAAGAAAGGTTTTGTAACAACTTCTCTGAAGAGTAGCGTAGAGAATCAACAAGAAATAAATTGTTATGGGTCATTAGGATTGACTTGTATGGTGGGAGATTAATTGGAAAATAGACAATATATTTTGTCATGTACCTCATTCCCCTGATTGTATGCTTTCCTCTAACTCTACTCTGTGGAATGTGAGCAGAAAAAAAGAAATAGATTCTAGGAACAATTTGTTAAGGCCTTTGACAAGGTCTTCACATTGATATGAAAAAGAATCAGAGAATTTAAAAAGAGGTTATTGAAGTTTGTTGTATAGTGGTAGAGTACCAGCCCTGGATTCAAGATCTGAGCTCAAATCCACCTTGAGTTACTTACAAGCTGTGTGATCCTGGGCAGGTCCTTTTATTCCAATTAATCCCCTCCTGAAAAAAAACAGAAAATATACCCCCAAATATAAAATATACTATTGGTTCAGTTGTCATGGAAAGTAATTTGGAACTATTGTCCAAAACTTCTTAAATTCTGCATACTGTGTAACTCAAAGCTACCATTATTAGGACTGTACTTCCAAGACAGTAAAGAAATAAGAAAAGGTGTTTATAAAAATATTCATCAGAGCTCTTTTCAGGTTGCACAGAACAAAAACTAAGATGGTACTAATTAATTAGAAAAGGGTCATACAAATTATGCTATATGAATGTAATTGAATACTAGCATGCCATAAGAAAAGATGAGGGAGTTGTGTTCAGAGGAAGCCATAAAGACTTATACAAATTAAGGAAGTTATCTTAAGCAGAAAAAAGAATTTCTACTATAACAACATTGTAAACATAAACTAACAATCTTAATACGGTTAAGAAATCTCACTAATGATAACTATAGAGGATTAATTATGAGGAATGCTACCTACCGTCTGAAAGAGAAGTAATGGACTAAATATGATTCCCATCAGATATTCATTCCCTTTTCAACATTCTTTAGCTCTTGTAATGGTAATGGAATTTGGAGATGCCCCTGAATGGAATTGGCTTTTGGGTTGAGTATTAAGACCCAGAGCTTGTGAATCCCACTTAGGGGATGGACTTGATGACATGAAGAAAGAGTGCTGAACTGGGAGGAGCCACGAAATGAAAAGGGCTCAAGGCCAGAGAAGGCCAGAAGAAGAAGGACTTTTGGGAAGAGCATTATCCAGTATTGTGGAACCTGAGTTGTTGAGAGCCCATTGGAGCTGCCCAGGACTTTTGAGGACTACCACCTGGAGCTGCCAAGAACTGAGGAGGCCTGGCTGTGATGCCGATATTTTGTCTGTCTGTTTTGTTGTTGTTTTTCCAGATTCACCGGATGGTGGACAGTGCTGCTGTTGTAGAGGTCCTGGAACCTGTCTGTTGGTGCAGGAGCCCTGAAGAAAGGTTTTCTTGTTGTATGTTCACAGAAATCCAGGAAGGGGGCCTTGCTGATACTTTCAGGGGTTCTGGGTCTGTTCTACAGGCAGAGAGTGACTTGATGAGGACACTGGCTATGGCTTTGTTGAGCTTTGTCTCCCCAGGAACTGAGATTACTGAGGGCTTGCCTCCAGTGAAGAAGAAAGAAGGGCCTTTCCTTGGCCTTTCAATGCTGAGATGTTATCTTGACTTTGTTATGACTTAAGGGTGGATGGCCGTTTGTGCTCTCCTGCTACCTTTTGAGAAAGTGCTTGGTGATAATGGATGGTATTGTAATTACTTTGAGTCCAGGGGTGGAATCAAATGTATGTACTTTGTTTATGATTAGAAACTTATCTCCATTTGAGAATAGCTCTCTCCATTTGAGAAGAGACTTTAACTGACTAAAAGAATATACTGTCTAGGGGTAGAGTAGTCTGATCTCCATTTGAGAAGAGACTTTGACTGACTTGATTGAATTGAGAACTCTGTCTCCATTTGAGAAGAGTCTTTGACTAAATGAATGTATCCTCTAGGGGTGGAGTAGATATAAGAACTTAATTGCTAAATGAATGAGTTATACTGTACTTTGCCTTTCTCTGTTCTTGCTGAATAAATGATGTTTGCTATGGTGGTATTCCGAACCTTGGAAGTTGCCTTTGCTTGGCATTACAGCTCTATAGTACAGATGACAAATACATAGAAGGCATCTGTGTAAAATTGCATCCTATTGCCAAGCCCTTACATTGACATAAAATGCATTTCAACCTGAAAAGTGAATTATGTATACAGTGAGATGATTCACCAAATATTTTCAGTTCAAAACATACTGAAAAAGAAATTAATCTATTTTCAACTTAAATACAATGAATCTTTGAACCTTAAGGAGAATTGGGTTTATATGTGTCAATTATTAACATATTCCACAAGGTTTAAACTAAATCCTCCCCAGGGAAAATAAGGTCATGGTTGATGTTGCAAATCGATGGGAGAGGTAGTGAGTATAGGAGTGGAACCAGCATTTGTTTCTAAAATCATGAAAGTTTGCATGAAATGTTTTGGGGAAAGACATCAACAGTGAAGAAGAGATCACCTCTCAATAACACAATGTTCTTAGGAGAATTTCTGTCTGTGGACTGCAATTATTCATGATAATGGTAAACTACCCATACTCTGTCCTTGTTCTACTCTTACTATTGTTGGGAGGGGAATAAATAACAGAAAGATAACAGAAGACTTAAAACGATATCAGGGATATTTAGCTGGGATTTTGTGGCCTTTTTTAAAAATATGATAATTCTGTTTCTGTGTAATTGGTTCCCTTTTTCTTATTTTGTTGATTAAAAATATTATTATGAGAAGGGTTACATGCACTGTACTAAATTTCCAAGGAGTCTATGAAACTCACACATAGGGAAGCACAATTTGATTTTTCTCATTAAGATTTTATTGTTGTCTATCTGCATAGCCAGAATCATCCTAAATATTATACTGAAGGAAAATTTGGCTAGAAGAAAGGACCAAAATTTTAAGTAAGAGATTAATTTGAATATTTAATTTAATTATACACTTTTTTTGGAGGAGGGAAAGTAGGGCATTTTTGGTAAAGTGACATGCCCAAAGTCACATGTCTAGTTTTGTGTTAAGTGTCTGAGGGCAGATTTGAACTCAAGTCCCCATTCCTGACTCCAGGGCTGGTGATCTATTCACTGTGCTACCTAACCACCACCCATTACAGGATTATTTTAAGGACTTGTTATACACTAGGCACAGATCTAGGTACTAGACATGCAGAGAAGAAAATTTCATAAAATGTTTGCACACCAAGGAATCTTATACTAGAAATGAAAGCAGTAAAAGTAAAATCTGAAGACTGTAATTGTTTAAACTCTAGAGGATGTATGCTTAGAATCAACTGTCAGGAGGTAATTTTGAATTGGCATAAATATAGACTATCTCTGTCACGATTCCCTAATTGTCCTTCCATTCTCACCCCTACCTCTCTCAGAGAGCAAAAACAAAGGGAAGTCAAGAATTTTTGTTTTCATTATTCCATTATGAGTTGAATAGTTGTTATGATCATCTTAGAACATTAAAGAGACATTTAGGAAAAAGAAAAAAAAAACTTTTTTTCTGAGACCATTGGTTCTGACTAAATATGGCAAATATAATGGGAGGGTGGTAGAAGTGGAGAAAAAGCATAACAAAAGTAAGGATAATGTTCCACTTTCCAAACTACTTTCCTCTCTTATGGAGTATAATGTCTGTAGCATATGTTATAGTTTTATACAGTTTTAAAGCTGGGAGGGCATCTAGTCCATATTGCTCATTTTATGGATGAAGATACTGAGGCCCAGAGACATAAAGTATCAGGCCCAATGTCAAACAGCTACAAAGTGAGAAATCTATGACTAAGACCCCGTTCTCTGGACTCCTACTTTAGTTATCTTCCCACTATATCACAAAGTTTTTGAAGGTATTTTCCTCATAACAAAAAATAGTTAATTCTCATACTTGTTCATAGACAGAGTCTTTGTGTCCTCCCATTTTTCATGTTTGTGTAATAAAATAAGTAATGGAAATTCTCTGAAATGTAGAATATTTTCTACAATCCTGGAATAGGTCCTAAATTCTCAAGGACCATTCAAATATAAAAGAACACTTTATTTCATACTTTCAGGAAAGAAGCATGTACAAACAATTTAAAGGGTCTAAGTAATTATGGATTTGGAAAGCCCTCTTGGCCCATTTGCAAGAAGTTTGAAATAAATGCACCTGCAATTGGATTACCATGGTCTAATTGACCATTTTGTCTTTCAACATGTGGTATGGTCATGGCCCTGAACAATTTGGTTGGTGATCATGGATCTGAGCAGGAAATACTAAGTCACAAAAGCCAAGTGATTTGAATTAATCAAGTATGAGAGGTTTGGGCTTATTTCCACTCATCTGAACAACAAGATTATTGCAATCAAGTAAAATAAGTGGAGTGTGCTTGAAATATTGGAGTTAATTCAATTTGCTCATGAATAATTGCATTTAATTTTAGTAATGTGGCAGATAGTATATAGGAAATTGTCATTGTGTACTTTTTATTCCTGGTTTCAGAAAACTGAGTTCCAAAAAATGCCCTCTAGGTGGATCATAAGCAACATGCAGATTGATCCTTTTCCAGAAGTAATTATTTAATAATAATAATAAAAATAATAATAATATTGAAAAAGGGGGGAAACCTTTATTTATGCCATGAAAACCTTTCCTTGAATATAGGGACCGTGTCTTATTTATGTGCTCTTTTCCTCTCCCTGCCTAACATCATCAGGAGTAGTTTCTTTCACACAGTAAACGTTGTATGTGATATTTTAGGAAGCTTAATTAACAGATAATAATGATTTTGTTAGAGAACAAACAATGTTTCCTCCATTTAATTAATACTTGTGGAATTTTAAACATGGATAATACCTTCAAAATCATCTATCACAACTTTCTAATTTTATAAATGAGGAAACTTGAGGTCTAGCTAGCTTACAGTGTCACATTAAAGAAGTTGTGAGGCTGAAGCTAGAAACAAGATTCATTTCCTTAGTTACTCTTCTTGCATGAATATATTTCTATATTGGTATTAATATATACCCATGGATACATATATACATGCATATATATATATATATATATATAGACACATACATACATATAGACACATACATAAGTATATTAACACATTTTCCCTAAGAGATTCTACTCCTAATCTTGTTTCTATTTTTTTCATATCTCTTTTTTCCTATCTCTCCTAACTCCTCTATTTCACTTCTACCTGCTACCTTGCCTTCATATTATTTAAACTAACCCCACTCCAGGAATCCCTTCTTTAGCCTCCCATTCCCCTAAATCTAAAAAGCTTTCCATACACACCTCTTAACTGATTCCCTCCCTTCTAAACATCTCTCTTTTATCCTCTCTCCTCTCCCTATCCCCTTAGAATTTTATTTCTTTTTTAAATTCAGGAGACTTCTACACTCTTCTACATGTGTATGTATTTTCCCTCTTAAACCCATTCCCCCTGAATGTAAGTTCCCAGAACTAACAACACCCCTCTCCCATGTAATTGCTTCATATTGGTTCTTCCTCTCACAACTTATTTGTATAGGATAATTACTCTTTTAACTGTTATTTAATACTTTTACATTTCAAAGTCATATCAAACTCAAGTCTGCCCCAGTCTTTCTTATAAGCAACTTAATTACTAGTAAGAATCTTACATATAGGTTTTACATTATCCATACATAAAAGGTAAACAATCAATCCTTATTGAGTCCCTTGTAATTTGTCATTACTATGTACCTTGTATTTCTCTTGGCTCTAATATGTCAAATCTTCAATTGGATTCAGTTTTTTTTATTTTGTTTTGGGTGGTTTTGTATTTAACATAATCCTGAAAGTTTGACAGTTGTTTAAATGTCCATGTTTTTTTTTCCACTCAAAATTATGCTTAACTTATCTGGATATGATATGGTTGACTGAAGGCCCATTTATTTTGGTCTTTGATATATGGTTTTCCAAGACCTGCAGTCTGGTAGTTTTGCCAGTACTAGGTGTTGTCTAATTCTACCATCATATGTAAATTGCTTTTTTATCCTGTTAATATTTTGTCCTTGATCTGGGAGTTTCATGATTTAACTATAATAGTCCTATGAGTTTTACTTGTAGGATCTCTTTAAAGTGGTGACTGATGGATTTATTTTTCTATTTCTACTTTCCCTTCTTCTTCTCCTTTTTTTTGCTTTTTGGAGAGCAGTTGGGGTTAAGTGACTTGCCCAAGGTCACACGGCTAGTTTTTTGTGTTAAGTGTCTGAGGCCGGTTTTGAACTCAGGTACTCCTGACTCCAGGGCCAGTGCTCTATTCACTGCACCATCTAGCCGCCCCTTCCCTTCTTCTTCTAATGCTTCAGGATTTTTTTATTTAATTATTTCTTGTATTATTGTATGAAGATCTTTTTTTTATCAGAACTTTCAGGTAATCCAATTATTCTTATATTTTCTATTCTTGATTCATTCACCAGAACCATTGATTTTCTTATGAGATGTTTGACTTTCTCTTCTATTTTTTCATTCTTTATATTTTGTTGTTTTTGTTGTTATTTCTCAATATCCTTCTTCCCCTTTCCCAATTCAGATTTTTAAGAAGTCATTTTCTTCCTTAAGTTTCTGGATCTCCTTTTCTAATTGGTTGATTTTTTGTCATAATATTCTTGTTTCTTTTATTACTGTATTTTTCATTTTAATGTTTCCTTAATCTCTGTCACTTGATTTAAAAAAAATATTTAATTTCTTCAATGAGTTCTTTTTGAGCAGATGACTATTGACATTTCTCTTTGTGGCAGAAGGTTTCTTTACTTCAGTATCCTTTTATGAAGACAAACCCCTGTCTTATCTATTCCTATAGCAATTCACTATGGTTGGATTTTTTTTCTCCTCTTTGCCTGTGTATGTTTTTTTTTGGTAATAATTTAGTTTTAGAATTACCCCCTAGCCCTGGGGTATGAGGGATAGTGCCTCTGACCTATTCAATTCTCCCCTCTGACATCAAACTCAAATTAAGACCTCCAGCCTCCAGTCTGTGCCCACAGCAAGCAGCTTCCCTGCCCCACTGCTTCTGCACTTACTGGGTTCCTGCTGGTTCCTTCTCCCTCCCACAGCTTTCCAGAGAACAGTGAGGTCTGCAGTTCCTTGTCAGCGGAGGTTCCCTAGGTCTTCCCCAGGTCAAATGACTAATTCCTCACTGTCCTGAGTGTTAAAGTTTCTGTGCTTTGGCTAGGGCTGAGGCAGCCTACCAACCCAGCTAAACCAGGTCTTCCCACTTGTTGTTTAAGCATCTTTGGACTTGTTAAAGCCAGCCCTAGCCTGGAAAGGTTTACTTCTCACAGGGAGGAAATTTGGGATTTTTCTTCTAGTTTTCTGTGGTTGTCCCAATAGTACTCCTGTTCTTCCCCTACTTTCATTTGTTTTCAAGGCTCTCTATTTTCCCAGAGGTGCTATCTCATTTCTTTTGTAGAGGAAAATCTTGAGAGCTTGAAATTTTCTGAGCTACTCCTCCATCTTCCCAGAATCTTTTCCTTTTTTAGTTTTTCTTTAGAGCTAGATCAAGGGATATGAACCCATAAACATATAAATTGAGGCAAAATTTTGAATTTATCCTTTGAATGTTTTATCTTAAAAAACTATTGAAGAAAATCAAACTATGTAGTGATTGCATGTATTTTCAAAAATTTAGGTTGTACGTCATAAGCAGCTTATACTATAGTATAAAGTATCATATCAGGGTCTCTGGACTCTTATTTTTTCATTTTCATTATCATTTCAATCGAACATTTAACATAATTTTGCACATGCTCAACTCTACTTCTAAAAACTTAACCCCTCTGACATATAGAGAGCAACCTTATTCCTGATGTGTATCAGTTTATCTTTTCATATTTTCATAACCCATCCTAATACTGCTGGTTTAACATTACTGGTATGGCATGGAGGTCCCTTCACCTGATGTAGTGTATCAATAATGAGATATTCACAACACCCATGATGGTTATGGATATGCTGGTATAGTTTTGGATCACAAAATGTAGCAAGCTCTCCACATGGAAGGCAGAACCAAGGTCTTTATTCAGAAACCATAACACTTGAGTCCCAAAATCAGAAGGACAAGTCCCAAAACCAGAAAGCCAAAGTCATTATAATGTTCACAAAGTTGAT